>PVJC01010355.1:0-43854 GCA_004026665.1 Murina feae
ATGTCAAGTAATAAAATATCACCTATGTTGGAGCTAGAGGCTTAGAATATACTTTAAAGCACTTCAAAGTGCTAAGACCTAGACATTTAAAGTTCATCCTAAACTGGGATAGATAATTAACCTGACTGGCATACAGTGACACAACCTTATCAGGATCTCTGCTGAGCTAAGTAAGAGCGAGCAGAGCTGCCAGGTGTGAGGGTAGCTAATTAGCACAAGTCAAAATGAAAGAAAAAAAATCAAAGCTTTAATCATTTTACTATGGTCATGTAAGCAAGAGGCTTACCTCCTGCCTGTTCCATTTTCTCCCACAAAACAGCATTCCTCAGCATTTCCCAGGGGAAAATGGAATTGGGCAGGAGTTTAGAACAAGGGTCCCGTAGACCAGCGCAGTGGAAAAGCACTTAGTATATTGAGTCAGAGTGGAGGAAAGTGTCTTCAGGTTTCCTCTTCTCTCCCAGTAAGGAAGACTCCTCAGAGGCTTCTGAGGGAAGCCTTGGCAGAAGGCTCCAGATGAAGAGGTCGCTGAATAAAAGCATGGCTGGCCGGCCGGCTGGCCTGCGCCCATGACCTCAGCTGCCTTCAGAGAGTGCAATGCGCTGGTCGTGCTTCAAGTCTGGAATAGAAAGGGTAGCTTTCCTCTCGAGGTCAGGTAAAGGCTTTCTAAGTGCCTCTTGTTGGGATAAAAGAATCACACATATAGGTTTTTTGGTCAGGAGCCAGAATCCTTAATTTTATTTTAATCAATGGAGTTAGATATAGAGAGATGATGATAGTTATAGAGAGCTGAAGATAGATATAGATAGATTAGATATAGATATAGACATGTTATTAAAACTCTTTACCCATATGCTTACATACCAAATCACCCCATTCGTTTGTCTTGTTTTCAGCATACATTTGTTGTCCAAAAGGATATTCCTGCATGTTTCCCACTGAGACTGTGATTCCTCTTCCTTGCCTTGCTTACTCCCGAGAAAAGGTCAGTTCTGTGAGGTAAAAAAATCACCTCTTCATATTTCACTTTTCCCCTTACTTTATCCCACTTGTGTACAAATTATCTCTTCCTCTTCTAACTGACTGATGTGTGTAACGTCCTCAGGTGAGGTACCATAGCCTAGGATTGGTACACTCAGGTTAGGGTGTTTAAGCATCTATATTTACTATGCATTTCTCTAGTTCCTCTCATAGAAATGGCTGAATATTTTCACATTTGAAAAAGTCTGCCTTTTCATATAGTCCTTAAAATCTTATGACATTTGGTTGAATTTAAAATAAAATTTACTCATTAACTCCTGGAAGCCTAATGTACAGTGTGACTGTTGTAGTTAATAATAACCTAGTGTATACAGTGAAGCCTTGAATAACACAGGTTCTAACTGGCCAGGTCTACTTATCCACATATTTTTATTCAGTAAATATACAGTTGCCCTCCTTTGCTCTGTGTTTTGCATCCTCTTTGTTCACAAACCATAAATTGAAAATGGTATTACTGTGCCACTGAATACACTTTTGAAAATGGTATTATTGTGCTGATTATCTTTTAAGAAGTTTTAGGTATAAAAACAAAACAAAACAAACATAGAGTTGTTGTGTGTTTTTTGTTTGTTTGTTTTTGTTTTTTGCCTTCAGATGTCTGAGTTAGAGGATGGCATGACCCAACTTCATATGTGGGATTTTGTTAATTTTATTTCAGGGACAATGAGTTGACTAGACTTCAGCATCACTTTAAAAATAGGTGTGTATGTTATACATGTCTTGGACTATTCTAGGTAGAGGGTATAGAATAGGGATAGAAATGCAAAAATTTCTGTCTCATGGACTTTGTTATGATAAAGTGAAGACAAGTAGTGAATATATAGCTGAGTAAATTATAAGATTCATGAGTCAGGAGTAACTAGGTTTGTGGTTGTGCTATTAAACAACCCCAAATCTCCATATCTAAGAATGGTAAAGGTGTTTTTAACCTGAGTAGATGGTCTTTGTGGTTGGCTGCACTGAGCTTCCCACTTTAGCCCCAGACTGACAGGACAGCCTCTACCTGCAACATTTTTTGTTTTTGTTGGATGAGGAAAAACATATGCTGACTTTTAAAGTTTTCATTCAGATTTCCATAGCCAAAGCAACCATATTGTTCTAAATTAGTAAAATGGAATTCTATGAAACCTCTACTGGTAGGTTCTAAAAGCTATAGAAGTTCATATAAACTAAGGATCATGATATCTTAGATTAGTTTGCCACAAGAGCAGAATCAGAGTTAAGAACTTGGTTTAGGGGAGTTTATATTCTATGTCAATTTAAAAATCCAGAATAAAGCAGTGGGGATAGAGGTCGGGGAAAGAGGAAAAGGCTAACATGGAAGTGTCCCATATCAGCTGGAGCTCTGCCACCTTACAACAACATTGTTCTGAAGCCCATCAATCCCCTCTCTCCTGCAGAGGACTTCTTCCCTGCAACCCTAGGAGCACAGATGACCTTGGGGTCCAGAAGGACATCCACAATTCAATCTTCTGAGCAGTTTTCTGTAGTGGAACCTACCTTTAGCCACCTCATTAGGCTAGAAACTTCTTAAGGTTGTTGAAATGCTCGCCCATCCTGGCACATCTCTGAGGAGTCTAAGGTTTAACTTTTTTCTATACCTTTTTGCTCAGGCCTTTTTCATCCCCAAGGGCAGAGCTGAGGAGATAGTGAATTTTTCCAGTGGGAATGGGGAGGGGTGTGGGGGGTTGCCAGGAAGACACTGCCCATGTGGGTTTCTCTAAAATAAAATGGGCTGCCCTGACTGGTTTGGCTCAGTGAATAGAGCGTCAGTCTGAAGACTGAAAGATCTCAGGTTCGATTCTGGTCAAGGGCATGTACCTTGATTGTGGGCACATCCCCAGTAGGGGGTGTGCTGGAGGCAGCTAATCGATGTTTCTCTCTCATCGATGTTTTTAGCTCTCTATCTCTCTCTCTCTTCCTTTCTGTAAAAAATCAATTATATATATATATATATATATATATATATATATATATATAAAATAAAATGGGCTATTCTGATGGGGTAGTAAGTGGCCCCACCCCTGCAATGTACCAGCCAAATGGCCCTCTCCATGATATTGTGCAGAAGACTCCAGCTTTGGTAGGTTGGACTAGACGTCTGGTCTTCGTCCTGTGCTCCAGGAGCCTGCGGGCCCTCGTATGCACCTTCCCCCACACAGTGCACACATACACTCACAAAATCCAAACTGTTTTTACAAAATATGTGTTCATGTGTGCACACACACATGTATGCTCATTTTCTAATTCCAGTAATTTGAGATTCAGATTTTAAAATATCCTAGTAATTTTTGAGAGTTATAATCTTACACATAAGTCTCGGTACCACTTAGTAATAGTCATGGGTTGATATAAATGCCTCATTTAACCAAACAGTTAATCAAAACTCTTCGGTGTAATGTAAGTAGTATTTATGTTGATAAACATTAAAAATTACATCATTCTTATTTGAAGAACGTTAAAATCAATAATCTGTATCTAGCATATAACTATGTTTCAAAGCATTTAGAAATGTGAATAGAACCTAATAGGCTTAGCTATAAAATTAATGTCTATAAAATTAATAAAGCATGGTTTTACCAAACAGAAAAATTAAATTGTATAGAAAAATTAAAAAAATAAAGCCAGAAAAATGAATATTATTATCTCAGCTCTTCCATGTATTACTGTAAAATTAATAGTGTGTAGATGTACATTAGAACATTGAGAGTTATTAATTATCCTTATTTTAAAAAAATCATTAATAACTAGGGAAGATCTAAAGGATATGAGAATTTGAAGTTGAGCATGATTGGATTGAATAGTGTCCCCAAGGAGTTCATGTCCACTACCAGGAACCTTAGAATATGATTTTATTTGGAAATAGGAACTCGAGATGTGATCAACTAGGATGAGATCATGCTGGATTGAGGTGGGCTCTGAATCCAAGGCCCTAGTGAAAGACGCAGAGAGACACAGGGGAAATGCCATGTGATGAAGGAGGCAGATCACAATGATGCGTCTACTATTCAAGGGAAGCTAAGGATTGCTGGCAACTGCGAGAGGTAGGAGACAAACAGCAAACGGATTCTTTCTGAAATCTCCGGAAAGAATCAGCAATGCTGATACTTTGATTTCTGACCTATGGGCTCCTGAACTATGAGAGAAATGTTTCTGTTACTTTACATTTGTAGTACTTTGTTTCACCAGCCCTGGGAAAACACTATACAAATTGAGAAAATGAGAATTGGCATTGTGGAAAAAAGAACCATTTCAATTTACAAATTGACACAAATTAGTAAACATTCTACATATAGAATCTGGGTTTTCAAATCTGGACAGAACCATATAGTCTTATTTTGTTGTTGTTTTTTTTTAATTAGTTAAAAGCTTTTGTCATTGAGAATTCGTTTCTCCTATGTTTGAGTTGCATTTATTTTTCTTTGTTATCATCATCATTATCATCATCACTGTTATCATTATCATTTTATCCATTAGCATCATCTTCAACAACACTATAAACAAATATCAAGCCATTTAAGCACTTCATTTAGCTTAGCATAATTTTAGATGCATGATCCCGGCCATTAAGGACACCGAGAACAACCAAATATTGAACAAGCACATAAATAATTAAGCGTGCACTTTCCTCCCTCAGACCCATTTGTAGCAAACGTCATTACAGAGAAATGTTCCTTTTAACCAAGTTATTTCGACCAAGGGCAGATGGCCAATACTGGGTGAACTCCAATAATGAGATTGAATTGAACGCTCCACAATGGATCAAATTATACTGCGGACGATTCCCATGGTCTCTAACCCAGCAACGGCGACTTTCAAAACC
Source organism: Murina feae (assembly GCA_004026665.1). Classification (NCBI taxonomy): domain Eukaryota; kingdom Metazoa; phylum Chordata; class Mammalia; order Chiroptera; family Vespertilionidae; genus Murina; species Murina feae. The sequence continues at coordinate 4,862 of PVJC01010355.1, forward strand.
AAATATAAGGGCAATTTGCATTATCAGAGTGAGTCAAGTGGGCCCAAGCCCAAGCATGTTGAGGGAAAAAAAGTTGAAGCAAAGATTTCATTAACTTAAAAAAAATTTTCCCCATTAACTTTCATAGACCTGAATCTTAAATATTTTCATCTCATCGCCCAAAAGCCTCCTACCACCTCAAAAACCCTCATTTATTCAAACTAAATCTTCAGGACTTTGCCAAAAGAGAGCAGGAAAGAAAATGGTAAGGAAAGAGAGGGGAAAGTAGAAAAAAAAATTGAAGGGGAAATAGATGGAAACTGTAGCCAAGCGAGAATTATGTCTCTGGTTCACTGCATTGGGTAACAGTGAACTTACTTTTCCCTTCTTCCTTTGCTGAGTTTAAAGGTGTTGTTTTTTGTTTGTTTGTTTATTTTTCTATTCTAATGAATTAGAAAAACTGGGCATCAATTCAAATTTTACTCTAATTCTGCTGACTGAAAATTTCATATCAAAGAAAAGATTCATTATAAGATAAACCTGTAACAACAAGATGATGTGGAAACACTGCCTTTCATGGTAATGGAATTTTACCTCTAAAGCTTCCTCAATATACTAATGAGTTGTAGAACTCAAATATCTGAAATTCAGAGATAATCTTTTGTTTAAACATTATAAGTGATGACTACCCATTAGGCCTAGACAATGCACTTATTCTATTCATTGAATAAATAAGTGAATTATAATTATACATAATGTAATTGCCATGAATAATTTTTTAATGTGAAACATACATTCAGTAGTCTAATGTAAGGTAATTAATGTCATTAGTGACAGAAGCATACATTTAGGGTTTTTTTTTTTTTCAGGATAAAAAATGAGAGATTTTCAGAACACCTAAAATCTGAAAGACCATTTAAAGGCTAATTTTATAGTCCCCTTGTGTTTCACGCAAAATTATATTGTGCAGAATTTACATTTGCCAGTGTTCAAAATTCTTCCTGTGCGATTTTTTTCCCCTCCCCGATTTCTGAACAGGTCTAAGGCACTCACATTTTTGGGTGGCAGACCCAAAGTGTCTCCTCGATACTTTGGGATCTCTTAGGGGAGAGGGTGGTATTCTAACATCTATATAATAAAAGCTTAAGCAACTGTTACAGCAGAACGACCAGAACGACCCATTGCTATGATGTGCACTACCCACCTGGGGGCAGACACTCATTGCAGGAGCTGCCCCCTGGTGGTCAGTGTGCTCCCACTGGGGGAACATCGCTCAGTGCTCAGTCAGTACCAAGCTCATGGCTCAAGCACCTCTCCCACCTCTGCAGCAGCACTAAGGAGCAGTGAGCCAAGAGGTAAGAAGCAGTGAGCAGGCAGCAGTAAGGAATGAGGGGTCCTGGACTGTGAGAGGGATGTCTGCCTACTGGCAGCCAGACATCCCCTAAGGTGTCCCAGACTGCGAGAGGGTGCAGGCCAAGCTGAGGGACACCGCCCTCCAGTGCATGAATTTCGTGCACTGGGCCTCTAGTTTTTCTATATGGTCAACTAGGGGCAGTGATGATTAGAAATGAGGTCCAATCACAATTTCATCTCCTGTGATATGAGTTTACTAGGTATCTTCCTTTCTGTTTTTGTGAAAAGAGAGGTCTTTTACAGAAACTTTGGAAATTTTACTTGTCACATATTTTACAAACATGTTCATTTTTCTGAAATAGATACACAAAGATCTTGATGTGACTTCATTAAAATAACTCTCCAAAGTCATGATGTCCCCTGGCTGGTGTGGCTGAAACAGGTTATAGTTCGATTCCTGGTCAGGGCACACACCCAGGTTGCCGGCTCGGTGGTCGGTGTGGGACATGCAGGGAGCATCTGAACAATGATTCTCTCTCATTATTGATGTTTCTATCTCTCTCTCTCCCTCTCTGAAATAAAGAAAAATATATATTTTTAAAAAGTCATGGTTTTTATGCTCCTCTGCATAAAAAAGTGGGGAAGTATTACATACCAGTGAGAAAAGGCTTCAGGCCGAGAAGAATTTGATCAAGTCTCTCCTACACTATTTAGAAACATATATCTTAGCTCTGACCTAAGAAAATACCTTGATAATGATGAAGATGGTGATGATAATAATGTGTAATTATGTAGCTTAGAGTTCACAATGACCTTGAAATCTACTTATTTTATGAAGATAGCACCACTATTGAAGTAGACACTGCAATTCACATTTTACTTGTGAGAAAACTGGTTCAAGTTCTGGTATTTAAGTCAGTAACATATTACCTGGATTAGGAATTCTCACCCCAATTTCCGTACTGTATAAAAATGTGAAAAAGCTCACAGTATTACTATGAACCAAGTGTCCTGTTTGCAGACCCTGAGAAGGCTACTGAACAATGAACAGTAAAGAAAATAACTAGACATTACAGTGGGATTTCAGAGAAAAACCCTCTGTCGTTTGCTCTCCTTTTCCCATTCTGAAATAAAGTCTCCCAACCAGTGTTCGTGCAATTGCTTGGAGATTTAAAAGCAGTGTCATTAATGTGAAACATTGCATTTATATAAAGCTTCATGCACAAACCTTCCTCAAAATTCCATTTCCTCTGCTTTCATTCCCTAGTACTACTTGTGTACATATTTCCTTTTCCAATCAGATAAGCCCTGATTACAGTCTGTTTTATTATTCTTATATCCTTGCATCAATGCCTACACTGATAAATTTTTAGGAAGTCTTCTGAGAACAGTATAGGCACTTTCTCTGAGAGGTTATTTTCTCTTTGACCAAGCTCAGGTTATCATAACAAAATACCATAGACGATGTGACTTAAAAACATACTTTTATTTTCTCATGTATATAAAGGTTGTCAAGTCTAAGATTAAGATATCAGCTGATTTGGTTTCTGGTGAGGGCACCCTTTCTAGCTTGCCAATGGCTATGTTTGTGCTGTGTTCTTACATTGCAGATAGCTATATATCTGTATACTGCTAGGGAGGGAGGGAGGGAGAGAGAGAGGGAGGGAGGGAGGAGGAGAGAGAGAGAGAGAGAGAGAGAGAGAGAGAGAGAGAGAGAGAGAGAGAGAGAGAGAGAAAATTAAAAACAAAAACCTCTGGTCTCTTTTTATAAGGACACTAATACATCACAGTGACCCCACCCTCATGACCTCATCTAAATGTAATTACCTTCCGAAGAGACCACAACCAAATACCATTACCTTGGGGATTAGGACTTTATTTATTTATTAATTTATTAATCTTCACCTGAGAATATTTTTCCATTGATTTTTTTTTTTTTCAGAGAGAGAGTGGAAGAATGGGGAGAGACACACAGAGAGAAACATCAATGTGAGAGAGACACATATATTGGTTGCCTTCTGCAGAAGGTTGCCTACCCCTCTACCCCCCAGGACCAGGGATCAGCTTGCAAGTGAGGTGCATGCCCTTGACCTGAATCAAACCCCAGGACCTTCAGTCTGCAGATTGATGCTCTATTCTTGAGATATACCAGCTAGGTGGGGATTAGGACTTTAACATGTGGATTTTGTTGGGGACACAAACCTTCAGTCCATAACACTTTTTAACCTATTTCTACATGTTTGGGGCAATAAAACATAATTTTTCTACATAACATATTAGTAGTATTTGGATGATAATTGCTGATTTCTAGGAATAGACCTCTGTCTTGTCAGAAAAGAGGTAATAAAGTTTTTAATAACCATTGGTAGGCAGAAATATGATAGGCATGTTACATTCTTCATCTTATTTAATCCTCATAGAAATTCTGTAAAGCATACTCTCTTACCTCAGTTTTGCATATAAAGATACCAATGTTCAGACAGTGTTAGTAGCTCTCCCAAATTATTCACCATTTAAATAGCAGAGGCCAGATAAAATCACTTTTTTAAAAAGTTAAAATACCTTGTTTTATTAATTGTAGCATAGTATATTAAGTGGGCCTCAATGCAGGAGTTCCTAGCTTCCATAAGTGTTGCTTATAGTTTTCAGGTCACATAATGGGTTCAAAGCAGTCATGTTTTTGTAGCAATAGTAATTTGTACACAGTAGAATGTCACAGAATGGAACTGATGAGTTATCAGAGATCCCATTCTAGAGAAGGCTGACTCTGAATTGAGATTTAAGGTAGAGCTGAATCGACAAGCATACAAGGCAATTTAATGGAAAAAGGATGAATTTTTTAAACAAATTGTATTGGAGCCACTGGAATCTGTACTTAAAAAGAAGTAACATCATCCTAAATCTCATACTTGATACAAAACTTAATTCAGATAGGTCGTGAAGAAACACATAGAAGGAAACCTCTAGAACTTGGAGTAGAGAAAAATTCTTAGACTTGACACTAAAATCATGATTCATGAAAGTAAAGTTAAAATATGGGACCTTATAAAGTTATCAACTTTTGCTTCATGAAAATCTTTGTTAAGATGAAAATATGCGAACATAATTGCAAATTATTCTAACACTCTTAAGGGCAGGAATTATATTTCTATCTCTTTGTTATACTATGTCTAAAAAAACCTGCCTTGCCCTAACCAGTTTGACTCAGTGGATAGAGTGTCGGCCTGCAGACTTAAAGATCCCAGGTTTGATTCCAGTCAAGGGCATGTACCTTGGTTGCGGGCACATCCCCAGTGCGGGAGCGGGAGGAGGGGGGCGGAGTGCAGGAGGCAGCTGATTAATATTTCTCTCTCATCGATGCTTTTAACTCTCTATCTCTCTCCCTCTTTGTAAAATATCAATAAAATATATATATTTAAAAAAACTGCCTAATTATAAATAGCCCAGTAAGTTTGAGAATGCCTATTGAGATGAAACTTGAATGTTAACGGATAAAAATATTCTTCGTCTTCTTTAGTGTCAAGGAGGGCAAATTATTCTAGAATAAAAAGAGCAAAATTAGATTTGGAACTTTATAATTTATGAAAGAAAATGTAAAACATTTTTGAGAGCTCCACTTTCCTTTGGACTCTGTTTAACCCACTGTTTCTGTTAAAACGATGTGCATTGCTTACCACGGGGGTCATTGCTCCAATGTCCTTGTTGACAAGTGTAATGGATTGCTACGGAAATTCTCTTGACAGGGCTCAGTCTGCTTGCTTTGCAGAATCTGAGTGTCTACCACAGGACTGCTTCAAGTCAATAGGAAAAAAGGTACCATTCTCCCTGGACAGTCCTTTTAGGTCTATCCTAGCTATCAAATGTCAACACAGCTGACAAAGTCACCAGCAGACTGCCAGGACTAGATATCACATGGTGATTATAAAAATCTACAGCTGTCACCTCAAATGAGAATATTTCCCATGGGTGTGAAAGTAAAATGTGAGGATTAGCTGATGAAGCATTCTGCTCTGGCTTTTTCTTTTCGTGAACTAAGATCACAGAGGTGTGACAATGTCATCCACAAGGTTCAACAAACTGTTCACCATGATTTAGAACTTAATATTGGATTTTTTAAAAAAACATCTCTTTTATATAAGACAGAATTTTTAAACTGCGTTGAAAGGGTGAAGTTGTTAACTGACAAAAGACACTTTAAAAAATTAAAATGTATCTTAATTAGCATCATGCATTTTAAACAATGACCTGCTTCCCACAGTACACATGAATTGTGGCATTGGTATTCCCATCATTTAAAGGGTACTGCTAAGTTAAAGATAAAAGTAGAGGATTTCATTTTTCAATCATGTCTCGAGAGGTGTAGGCCTTCTGAATAAGTAGGGCTGTAACTAAATTTTGATTCAATACCTGCACTTTTCTAAAAGGAAATTTTATGAGCTATCATTGTTCAGGAGCATGCCTTTCTCAAGACATCTGCTAAAATTAAACACTTTCTTTTCTTAAAATTTTATTATTTTTTTATTACATAAAGTATTGCAAAGATTAGTACATATATCTCTTTTTTTCCCCCTAATAAACACTTTCTTATTAGGATTTTGCCTGAATATGAATAGAGTCATATTTAATATAAGGACATGTCTAATTTAGTATGGTATATGAATCAGCGGAAAATACAGCCACTTTCCAGAGGTAAAGCGGACAGATAAAGAATGAACAATAGACACATAAAACATGTTTCCTATAGTTCACAGATTGCTCGCTCAAGGTATACCATTGCCAAATTTATGAGATCAGTCTGACTGCTTAGTACATAGCTCTCTAATCATCACCGCTTCTCTAATCCAACACTTCATTTCTTCTTTTGAACATGTGCTCACTGGATTTCTCTAGCCTCACTGTCTTTCCATCCCATTTACATCACCAGATTAGCTTTAGCAAAGCACACTGCCGATCACAACATTTATATGTCACGTATTTGACTATCAAGCAAAGCCATTTCAAGTTAGTATGAATTCAAAGTCATTGGCTCTTTGGCCTCAGTTTATGATTGCAGGAATATTTTCCAGACTTTCCCATCAGTTACCCAAATGAATTAAATAAGCCATGCACGGCACCCACTCTTATTGCAGCCTCTTTGCAATGGCATTCCTCTGCTAGCATTTTTCAGCATATTAAACTTGAAACAGTATAAAACATTGGAGAAGCCGCTTCTTATGATATAAAGAAATACGGTCAATATACTGTGATATATGTAATAACCTGCTGAGGAATGAGAATCTGGTAAAAACAAAATTTTCTTTCTCAAAAATTTAAATGAGGAAACATTAATTGGATGAATTAATTAGCAGTGGGTATTGGTGCTAAAATATGCATACACAGGAACCTTGAAGCAGATCTTAGGGCATGAGTGGTGAAGGTTAGCTAAAGTTATAAAGAGAAAGAATAGATAAATAATTAGAAGCAACGAGAACACAGCAGAGTGCAACACTTACAAGAAAAGGAGTGTTTAAGGACAGTGTCAGCAGGGATGATCAGAGGACGCTAATTCCTGCACTGGAGGCAAACTCTGTAAAAATTTAGTAGCATGAATATGGCTCCATAGAAAAGGAATTACATCAATATCTATCACCTATGGACTATTCTTATTGAATAAAATATATTTTAAACTGTATGCCAAAATATTCCATTGTGGAATATTTTCACATTATAATAGAAAAATGTAAACTAAATAAAGTCATGTGGTTAGGAAACAGTTTGAAATATGAAATTAAAAGTAGGGTTTTTGTTTTAAATACTGAAATAAACAAGCTTTATAGACTAAACATAAAATTTGATGGGACAATTCTCCCAAAAGTTCATGCCAAATAAGGAAGTGATACAATCATCACCATCTGGTGATTGTTTATAAGATGCATTTTACAGGGATCTGGGTATTTCTATTGGGATTTGATGAGTTTGTTAGAAGCATCAAGGATGCACAAAATATTCTCTACAAGTATTATAATTAACTAGTGTCCCATTTCATGCAATAAAGGTCACTGTTATGTAGATAAAAGTAATACAATACAAATCAACTCTAGCTATAGCTTTGTAATATGTATAGCAGCGATATCATTCATGTTTCAGAAACACAATGTCTTTCAGAGAACTCTGTGTGAGAAAGTTGAATGGGCTGGATATTCAGGTGAATATTTAAGGACTGTGGAATTCTGCTTTGAAAAATTCTAATCAAGATTAAGTGATAATCTAAAATTAAATGAGTTAGTTTGGGCAATATGATAAAGATGGGTTTTCAATGTTGAAAAATTCTTCATGTTAGCACAATGGCCACTTAAGCAAACATTAATTAATTGAAATATTCATTTTGTTAATTTTTTTTCTTTTCCATGCCAGAACACAATTTTTCATTTTCTCTAATTAAACCATTAATAGGATAGCAGCACATTTGTTTCTCTGAATAACTTGAGATTCTTTCTTTTTATGTTTTTCAATTAATGTTAGAATTAGAAAGTATGTTTACCCACAGAATAACTGGAAATGTTAACACTGCTCTCTTTCACTATCATTGTAGGTGTATAAGTGATTATAGAATGGAAAAAAAATGAATTAGGTAAATTTTCTGGCAAATTTCTCAAGGCATCTTAAAACAACTGGCCTTATATTATACTATTTTATTTTTAATCTATCAGTCAAATCATTCCTATTTCCATATTCTTTATTATTTTTTTTCTGAGCAATCAAAAATAATCTAATAATATTGATGATATATGGTAAAAATTGTTTCATTTTTAAATTATTTGCTGTTTTGGCAAATGTCTATTTTTATAAGCACAGTTACTTAGTTCAACAGAAAAAGTAGGAAACATACATATAGGTCAGAAAAGGAAAATAATTATTAAAAATAATTAGAACAATAGAATCAAGATTTGTATCTAGAACACATAAATATATTATTGTTCATTAATTGCCAATGTGGAAATATTATTACTATGTGTTTATATGTTTATTTTATTCTGTCTACCTCACAATCACTCATTCATTAAATTTTATACATAGCATATGGGGTGCTCTCTTTCCCTCAAGAGTTTCTTCCATGAATAAATATGAGTTCCAATGGAATTTCTTGAGTACCATTGAGGTAAAATATTGCATTGTGGGCCACTGCGGGACTGGAATGAGGATCTGAACTGGGACCAAGAGAGTACAGTGATAGGACTACTTGCTTCTGAATGGAATATATTATTAACTGAGTTCCATTACTTTAGGTGTTGCATGGCCTAATTTAAAAAAATATTTAGCAGAGAATTTTATTCTGTTCCATTTTATAAGCAATTGTTTCCTAAGTTCATGTTCAAGTATGTTGATCATATAGAAATCCCCAACATCTTCAATTGTTTATACTTAAACAGAGGAGAAAATCTGTTTTAATTTCTTCTCGTTTGGCTTTACATTGGGAAAGCATAATCACATTTTATTTTAGATAAATCTTGTGCCTTGCTGAGCAGCAATATTTCCAGAAAGCCTTATGTATGTAAAACAACAACAACAACAAAAACCTATGTGCCCAGTTACACTTGTCTGATTTTAGAATTAAAGAGAAACAGAGTCAGCCTGTGATGAAAGAGATTAAATTGTGTGTCAACTCATCTGCTTCTGCTTGCTTCCAGAATGAGATGTCTCATTTGCTAAGCTTTGACAATCTTCTTCCTCCTTCTCATGATCCCTATCATGAGATCTACTGACATAGTCACCGTACATCTGGTAGTTTGAATTTTGAAGTGAAAGGACATTAGTAAAATATTAGAGAACTGTTACTTTATGTTGTAGCCTAAGATGTACACTAGTTATGCAATTAATAGAACTAATAAATACTCTATCAAAACCTGTCTTGGGAATAAGAAGCTGTGAAAGTGGGCTCATGAAGCCCTAAGTTTGTTGCAAGTTTGTATGTGTGTTTGGGACAAGTTATAGGCACGTTATAGACCTGATTTTTTTCTTCTCTTAGTCCCTTAAAAATGTTCTTTTATGAATTACAATATCACGAAATCTTTATGACTCTTAGCACATATATGAAGTCCCTCTTATAACAACTTTTCTTACTATGGAGAGTCTTAAAGTGCAGTCTGCCTATGAAAGATGGACCTAGAGACCCAGGCCAAGATGTTCTAAAACTCACAGCTACTATTATAATAATACTGTTATTTGCCTTTTCCATTATATTGACATTTGCACTGATAGAGCAAAAACAATGGTGAAGACAAACTGTTGGTGACTTAGTAGAAACCAAGGTAGTGGTCCCAAACTGTAGTAGTTGTCATTTTGTTCTTCACTGTCAGATGTCTATCATTTTTTTTAAACAAAAAACAAAAACAGTTCCATTTAAGAGTATCCTTGTTGAAAATGGAAAAAATAATTGTACTTATCCTCATCCCCAGTGACAAGAGGGCAAGTACTGTAAAGCACCTACCTGATCATAAGTAAAAATGATGGTTGTTTTGAAGAAAAATTCTGTGATTGTGAGACTTGTGAGCTGAATTAGCCCACCCCCCCCCCTTTTTTTTTCTTTACAGAATACCATTTTTATTTAAGAAAACAATGAACTGTAATTATTCACACTTGGGTATTCAACTGACATTTTCTGGCAAAAAAAGTGAAAGAAATGAGTCTGTGTATTAATTGAATATTGTGTAATGTTGTGAAAAACTATGATACTTATTTCTAACAATAAGATTCAAGCTTTCAAGAGACAACTAGGTTTTGGTGAAACTTATGTTACTGGGTGATTGACAGCTTTCCAATATTTTCAGTCTCTCTTGATGAAGGCAGTGTAATAATGATCTTGATTTTTTGATACAATGAATTTTGTTAAAACATGGGAGATCTGTATAAGTCAGCAAAGCAATATTTTCCATATGACCAATTCATAATATTGCAATGCATAAAGTTAAAAAATGAAATAGCAATGCAATATGTTACAAAATTATGTGTAACTAAATGATCCAGTCAAAGTATAAAAAATAATTCAACATTGCAACATACCTTAAGAAATGCACACTTACTGAGTGTTGATATAATATCAAAGAGAAGTTTTGATAATTATCTTTAAAATATATTGTAATACACATCCCTTTTTTTTTATCTCCCATCTATATGAAGCCAGATTATTTTCATACTAGGGGCACAGTGCACGAAATCTGTGCACTGGTGGGGGGCTCTGCTGCTGACCAGGGGCGGGCACTTTGCACCAGGCAGCCGATGATCACACATGGCCTCGCGGGTGCCCCACTGCTGACCAGACACACATGGTGCGAAGCACCTGCCCCCAGCCCGGCCCAGGGGGCAGATGCTTCGCGCCGCCATCTTGTGGCTATGGGCTCAGCCATCTGTCTTGTAATGATGGTTAATTCGCATATTACTCTTTTATTAGATAGAATATTTCTACCAAAAACACATCATCACATACTGAAATGCAGGCATAGTTATGAGAAACCAATTACCTCCTATTAAGCTATATATTTTAAAAGTTTCAAAAAATGTAACCATTGCTTTCTTAGCCATTTTATTTTTTGTTTGTTTTAGAAACAGCTGTTTTTTTCATAAAAATTGGTAGTTTATGATAACTATAATGGGTTTGTTATTATATTTAATAAATTATAAATGAACATTTTAAATCACTTTTATTTTCTAATGTAACATAAATAAACATAATCCACAGACACAAGTTCTCTCTGAGGTCCTCCACAAATTTCAAGAGTATAAAGGATTCCTAGGAACAAAAGTAGTGAAAGTCAATGCATTATTACAGCTTTACCTTCACAGAACTTATGTCTTCATATTTGACCTGTAGCTGAGCTACTTGGTAACAAAAATTCTCCAATAAGACATGACTTAATTGTCATCTCTCATGTGTGAATTTTACATTTTTAAACATGGAATTTAAAAGGAGAAATAATGTTATATGATAATCATATGATTTCAGTAGAATCTAAAATTTGATGTTAAGATATTTACAGGTCTTAACCAAGTTTTCTTAAAGATTTTTATTTTTTAACTCTGAGTAAATGACTAAAGCTTGTTACATTTCAGTTTCCCATTATAAAAACTGCCTCCACTATTCTTATTAAAATATAATGTGTGACAGGAGAACTAATTAACAAAAAACTGTCAAATAATTTTCCATATGTAAGTTCCACTGAAATCCTAAATTATAAAAAGAAAATTCCAATGACATATAAAAAAGTTAATAAAAAATATTAAGATGATATGTAGAAGCAATAAAATATTAAAATTTAAAATATTTCATATTGTTAGTTAATTTAAAGATGAGGGAGAAATATAATCATGCATGTATTAATACAAATGAATATAGAAAAAATATTGTACTGGACAGAGATATCTTTTGGAGAAAAATTAAATAATAAAATAGTATTCCATTTAAAATATTCCAGGTTGCAAGAATAAAGGTATATAAATGACTTCAAGAAAAAGTAGCAGGAAGTTTCATTACATAAGCAATAAGAATGAAAAGCATCCATAAAAATACCAGGAATACTTAGAAACTTGCCTAACATATATGTCTTTGGAATCTTATATAATTTCCATATCTAAAATCTACATTGAAGTTAAATAAAACATGCTTTATCTAATTTAATAAAATATTCTATCTTACTAGTATATTTTTTGAGCTTTATTATTTTATATTTATTTCACATTGTATGCATTTTTTTAAAAAAATGTTTTTATTGGTTTCAGAGAGAGGAAGGGAGAGGGAGAGATAGAAGCATTAATGATGAGAGAGAATCAACATTGATGGGCTGCCGCCTGCATGTCCCTTACTGGGGATCTAGCCTGTAACCAAGGCACATACCCTGACTGGTAATTGAACTGTGACCTCCTAATTCATGGTTCGATGTTCAACCACTGAGCCACACCAGCCAGGCTCACATTATAGTCATTTTATGAGTCAGGTGCAAAACCAACACTATTTCAAGGACTTGAAATGGCATTGTGCAGTATAAATGTATTTATATATGTTTTATATATTTGCGTAGGCAATTAGATCTGAGGAGTAAGATAATGGTGGTAATGGCATCTAATATTTCTAGTATACACTGGCATGGAGTAAAGTATTGTCCTTTATCTGCAAGTTTGGAACTACTCTATGCTACAGAGATTGAAATAACTGATGGGGACACATTCACCTCTGTCTTTGTATCCTCTGGGATGAAGAACACCAGGACACATTGGGAATAAATTTTTCACCGGGCAGATTATTAAGCACATGGTATTTAAGTCAATCATATAGGAGTCAAACTAGATCCCATGAATAAACTGATTCAGATAACTTTATAAAATATACACAATATCTATATTTATAATAATTTAATCAGTTGTCCCTCAACAATTGTATTTCTAATAAAAATAAAAACAAAACCCCATGAACCACCCAAAGGGAGATAAAAGGATTAGAAAGAAAACACCTTACCAGGTCAGCCAGCTCGCTGCTATATTTGTAAATCCTAATTAGGCTAATCTTGCCTTGTAACATCTGAAATACTTCATTCCTTCCTTCCTCCTAACCAATATAAAAAAAATCCTAATTTTAAAGTTTTCATAAAAAAACAAGGGGAGCCCTGGCCCAGTGGCTCAGTTGGTTGGGGCATCATCCCAAACACCAAAAGTTTGTGGGTTCCATCCCAGGGCAGGGCGTGCATGGGAGGCAAACGAACCAATCAATGTTTCTCTCTCTCTTTCCTTTCCTCTGTATAAAGTCAATAAACATATCCTCAGGTGAGGATTAAAAAAATAAAATAAGGGGAAATGTACATTTTTATCTTTTCCCACCTTTACCTTCATTTACCCGAATTCAGATGCCAACACAAGTTTGTACAAAAGAGACTAGGTAATCCAATGAAGTGGGGAAAATAAAAGTATAAAAAAGTTTTATGCAAATAATGATAATTTAGGACAAGAACATCTTTTAGAGCATAAAAACAGAATGAGGGGGGCAGATTTTATTTTATATTTCTTTGAGTTAATTTCCAATTAACTTACCAGTTTAGGCTTCTAATATGTGCAAAAGCAATGATTTCAGCAATTCATGTTTGGGAAGGGGGTCTGTTGGTTACACTACACAGCCTCATGTATCCTTTTAGTCTGTTTCCTCATTTGTTTGGCTAATTAGAATTTCTCAACAACAAATTCAAGAAAAATGAAATACCTCTTTCCCTCATCTTCTTTACCCTATGTCATTAAAGAGAAAGCAGATAGGAGAATTGACATAGTTATATAGAATGTGATTTCAAACGTTAAACAAAAACTTTCATGGCCAAAAGTTTTTCTGAAATAAAAGGCTCACTGAGCCAAATAATAGCCAGAAAAGGGCCAGGTCCTGGTCAGAAAGTCTAAACCTCCCGCAGCAGGCCTAGGAGGAAAGACAAGCATGTCCAGAGTTCTGGAGTTGAGGGCCGATTGGTAGAGAAAGACATGCTTTGTTTGGAAAGAATTGGCATTAGCCATAGATAAAGGAGGTGGGAGAAGGTGCCTTACTTGGGTCAGTGCCCCACAAGAAAAAATGTAAATTGCACCTTCATCAGTACACAGGTTACAATTCATTGTATGTGTACATGTCTGTATCAATGTATGCATTATATGTGTACATGTCTGTATTAATGTATGCATTATAGGTGTATGTGTCTGTATTAATGTATGCATTAGAGGTGTACGTGTCTGTATCAATGTATGCATTATAGGTGTACATGTCTGTATTAATGTATGCATATATATTTATTTATATGTATGCATGTCCTTTGCCATTCTGAAGCTAATTTAAAGACTTACTAGACACAGTATGAAGTTCTGTGATCTAGCAGAAACATTCTTATTGAAATAAAAAAGCACACATACACAAAAAGCTGTCTTTGTTGATTGCCTTTTCAGATTTTACTATCCAAATATGCATCTGGTGAAACGTTGGAAACTCTTCATAATTTATCTTTAAGTATAAATGCCATTTGGGACAATAATCAAATTCATTTTGTTCCAATAGTGTATTTTTATGAATTCAGTCACTTCCCTTCTTATGATTGAAAGCTATACTGCCATAAAATTCTCTGTGATGATAGACGTTTTTATCTGTCCTTTCATTATGTACACATGAGACACATGTGCCTTTTGAGCACTTGAAATATGTCTAGTGTAACTTGGAAGTAAATTTTTAACTTAATTTTATGTACATTCAATTTAAATTTAAGGAACCATATGTAGCTTGTGTCTTTCCTATTGTAGAGCACAATATAAAACTTTGATTCTGCAAATAACTTTTTTTCCACCTAAAGTTTTTTTACTGGTTCATCCTCATCAAATAAGTATCATATCTAATAAAAGTAATATGCAAATTAGGCATCACTCCATGACAAAGATGGCCACACCCATAGCCACAAGATGGCAGTGCTCAGTCTGGCTCAGCCCCTCCACTGATGTGGTCAGGCCTGTTACCCAGGCAGATGGCAGAGGAAGAGGGGGGGCTGAGGCGTAGAACAGGTGATCAGAGGGGGCTGGGGGTACCCTGCCCAGCCCAGAGGCCTCAGGCATGGGCAAGGGTGGAGCCAGTGATCGGAGGGGTATGAGGGTCGCCTGCCCAGGCCTGAAGCCTTGGCCAGAGGCTGCCAGTGGGGCAAGGGCAGAGCCAGCGATGGCAGGGGGCAGAATCAGAGATGGTGATTGCAGAAGCCTGTGAAGCTGGTGATCAGAAGGGTTTGAGGGTCCCCTGCCCAGGCCTGCAGCCTCAGGCACAGCTCACAGGTCTGGGCAGGGGTGGAGCTGGGATTGGAGGGACAGGGGTGGAGCCGGTGATCAGAGTGAACTACAGAGGACACACCTTTTCTGACAGCTCATTGGCTAAGCTCCCTGTATGCCACTGGTAATATTCTTAGTAACTTGGGTAATAAGAATCCAAAAAGGTGATCTAGGGTTTTTCCACCACAGTCCTGGAGAAAAAATGAAGATCTACTGCTGGAGGGCTAAGAAATGTCATATCCTGCCCTAGCCAGTTTTGCTCAGTGCATAATGCCTCAGCCTGCCGATGCAGAGTCTGGGTTCATTTCTGACCAAGGGCATGTACCTAGGTTGCAGGCTCCTCTCTGGCCAGGGCCCAGGTCAGGGCATATGCAGGAGGCAACCAATCAAAGTGTTCCTCTCACTTTGATGTTTCTCTCTGTCTTTCCCTTCTCTTCCACATTCTCTAAAAATCAGTGGAAACATATCCTCAGGTGAGGAAAAAGAAAGAAAGAAAGAAGAAAGAAAGAAAGAAAGAAAGAAAGAAAGAAAGAAAGAAAGAAAGAAAGAAAGAAAGAAAGAAAGAAAGAAAGAAAGAAAGAAAGAAAGAAAGAGAAAGAAAGGAAGAAAGGAAAGAAAGAAATGTCATATCCTATGAAAGACACATTTTGAAAATGCCTAAAGAAAATTGTCATTTTTTCATGGTGAAGGGATTGGAGTCCATGTTGATGAAAACACCTTGGTGGCTGTGGTGACTGGCAGTGGCTTCAGCAGTGAGTGATGGGGCTGGTGGCTTCCCCTGATTAGCCTGGTCGCCTCCCACAAAGAGAGACCAGATTGCGGCTTAGGCCCACTCCCCAAGGGAATCAGGGATCAGTCCTAAGCCTTCAGTAGGACACCCTCTGAGGGCACCCAATATGTGAGAGGGGGCAGGCTGGGCTGAGGAACCCCCCCTCCCGCCAGCACATGAATTTCGTGCACTGAGCCCTTAGTATTATAGAATCACATATATTAAAAAAAAAAAAAAATTAGTCCTTCCTCAATATCAAAGCCATTCTAGTATGGACCTAATTTTCTATGCTAATTTTTTTTCTCCAAGAATAATCCAGTTTTATGTAGTTCCACTTGTTTATGTTGCCTGTGTTTATGGTGTCATATCTAGGAAATCATTGCTAAGGCCAATGTCATGAAGTTTTACCCTATGTTTTCTTTTAAACTTTTATAGTTTCAGGTCTTATGTTTGAGTCTTTAAGTTCTTCCCTGTGTTATTTAAATACAGTTGGCATACATCACTATGTAAGTTTAAGGCGTACAGCGTAATGGTTTGACTTACATATTTTGTGACATAATCCCCATAGTAAGCTTAGTTACCGTTTATCATCTCCTATGGACACCACAAAAAAGGAAAAAGAAATTACCTTGTGTTGAGTCCTCTTAGGATCTACTTTCTTAACAATTTTCATGTACATAATACAGCAATGTTTACTACAGTCAGCAGGTTGCACATTATATCCTTAGCACTTACCTTGTAACTGGAATTTTGTACCTTTTGACCAGCTTTCTCCAATTCCTCTACCCTTGTCTCCTGCCTCCTGTGACCACACATCTATTTCTATGATCTTGGGGTTTTGTTTATTTTATGTCATTTGTTTGTTTATATTCAACATATTGAGAGCATGGATTATTTGTTGTTTCTGTCTTATTTCACATACCATAATGCTCTTAAGTCTTATTCTTGTCTCAAATCTCAGAATTTTCTTGTTTTACATGACTGAATATAAAAGGTGTGTATATGTATATGTATATATATCACAATTTCTTTGCCCATCCATTGCACGATGGATACAGGTTGTTTCCATGTCTCGGCTATTATAAATAATGCTGCTGTGAACACGAGGGTACAGATATCTTTTTGAATGAATGCTCTCATTTAAAAGACTTTGAGACTTTTTTTGTACAGTGAAAGATAAGGATCCTATTTCATTCTTTTGCATGTAGATTCTCATGTTTTCCAGCTGCATATTTTTGAAGAGACTTTCTCCATTGTGTGTTTTTGGCACCCATCAAAGTAAAAAGCTTCTGCGCACAAAGGGAACAGTCAACAGAGTGAAAAGGCAACCTACAGAATGGGAAAATACCTGCAACTCATATATCTATTAAGAGATTAAATTTCAAAATATATAACTAACTCCTACAATGTGATAAAAGTTATCCAAATTACAAATGGACAAAGGACTTGACTAGACATTGTTGCAGAGAAGACATACAAATGACCAACAGGCACATGAAAAATGTTCACTGTCACTAGTTATCAGGGAAATGCAACATACAACCACAGAGATATCATGTCACATGTGTTAGGATGCTGTTATTAAAAATAAAAGAAGTCAAGTATTGTGAGGGAATTGGAACCTTGCACACTCTCAATGGGAATGTAAAATGATACAGCCACTGTAAAAAAACAGCATGGAGTTTCCTCAAAAAATAAAAACTAGAAGTACCACAGGATTCAGCAATCCAACTTCTGGGTATTTATCAAAAAGAATTGAAAAGTTATCAGCCCTCCTATGTTTATTGCAGCATCGCTGACAATAGCCGGTATGTATAAATAACTTATCCATTAGCAGATGAATAGGTAAAGAAAATGAGCTATGGACATACACTGAAATACTATTTGACCTTAAAAAAAAAGGAAATTCTTCAGTATATAACATGGATGAACCTTGAAGAAATTATGCTAACTAAAACAAGCCAGTCACAGAAAGACAAATAATGCATGACTCCACTTATATGAATCATCCAAAAGTCAAATTAATAGAATCAAAGAAGGAAATGTTGGTTTCCAGGAACTAGGAGAAGGGGGCAATGAGATGTTTCTAATCAATAGACATGAAATTTCAGTTAAACAAGATGAATAAGCTCTAGAGATATGTAGAACATTGTACCTCAAATCAACAGTAATCTATACTAATAAAAGAGTAATATGCTAATTAGACCGGGAGACATTCTAGATACCTTCTGGACATCCTACCAGACAAAGTCAGAAGCTTGGCCAGCCTGCAAACTGCCCCCAAATGGCTCTCAGTCCCTCACCCAGTCAGGGCACGGCCCTCAGCAAGAACCCCCACCTGATGGGGGTGTGGCCAGCCTGCAAACCACCCCAGCCCCATGCCCAGGCTGGCACTGCCCCCAGGGGGACCCCCACCCTGATGGGGGCATGGCCATCCTGCAAACTTCCCCAGGCCCCTCGCCCAGGCTGGTGCCGCCCCCCAAGGGCACTTCTATCCTGATCTGGGACCCCCTTCATGGCATACCAGTTGGCTCTATACTAATAAAAGAGTAATATGCTAATTAGACTAGATGTCTTCTAGACAACCATCCACATGTCATTCCTGACAAAGCTGGGTCTAGGCGAAGCCACCTGCCAGCAGTCCCAGGCACCAGTGCCTGTGGCTGGCTGCGGCCTGGGAGATGGAGAAGCTGCCCACACCCAGTCCTGTGCTGCAGCCAGCCAGACAAGTCGATCGCCCCTCAGTCCCATGCGCCAGTGCCTGTGGCCCGGGAAAAACCACCCGCTCACCATCCCCTGGGGCTGCAGCCAGCTCAGACGAAGCTGGTTCCGGGTGCCTGCAGCCAGCTGGAGGAGATAATCCTGGGTCCCAGGTGCAGGGCTGAGGCAGAGGTGGCTAGGGGCGATCAA
Organism: Murina feae; assembly: GCA_004026665.1. Lineage (NCBI taxonomy): Eukaryota > Metazoa > Chordata > Mammalia > Chiroptera > Vespertilionidae > Murina > Murina feae. The sequence continues at coordinate 23,670 of PVJC01010355.1, forward strand.
AACAGCAGGGGAGCAGTTAGGGGCAATCAGGCTGGCAGGCAGGCAAGCAGTTAGGAGCCAGCAGTCCCAATCTGTGAGAGGGATTCCTGACTACCAGCAGTCGGATGTCCCCTGAGGGGTCCCAGATTGGAGAGGGTGTAGGCCAGGCTGAGAGACACTTCCCCACCCCATGCACGAATTTAGTGCACCAGGCCACTAGCGTATTATAAGAAAATTTAGGAGAGTAGGGACCATGCTAAATGTTCTGAGCACAATATAATAAAATGTAGAAAAAGAAAAAAACAAGAATCACCTATAGTCACTGTTTTAATCTCATATCTTACTTTTTTCTTCAACCCATTCCAATAGATCTTCAATCCTTACTACTCCACAAAACTGTCTTTACAAAGGTCAACATGACTGCTAGTCTATAAAGTCCAAAGGTTATTTTTTCCCCTTGTTCTCATCTTAATCCTCAATGGCATACAACACAATTAAAGTACTCCCTATCTTAATTTAGCACCTGTGACTCTGTTTTCTGATTTTTTTAACCTCATTGTATCCTGTTTCATTTCTTGTATTTTATTCTCTTCCTCTCTCCACCAATAATGTTAATGTTTCCTAAGTCAGTCTTGTTCAAGTCTGATGTAGATGTTGTCTCAAATGATCTCATTTATTACCATGTGTTTACATAGGAAATATCATCTATATCCAGGTGATTACAAAATTTACATTTGTTTGCACTTTCATTCAATTTATATTTTTTTCTTTCTGAATAAACTTTTTTCAGGAAGTTTATAAAAAATATATATTTTAAAGTATACACTGAGTGGCCAGATTATTATGACCACCTGATGTTTGTAGGCAAATTAGCCGTACACTGCATCATATGGGATATGGAAACTGAAGGCCTGTTCGAACACCTTTGCTGTCTGCAGTTATCAAGATAAAACATCTCCAATTCGCACAGGGACACAAGGATTGGACAGTTGAGCATTGGGAAAAAGTCATGTGGTCCAATGAATCAAGTTTCCAGTTGCATCATGGAGATGGCAGAGTGAGAATTTGGCAGAAACTGCATGAAAGCATGCACCCCACATGTATGAGTACAACCCTTCAAGCTGGTGGGGGCAGTGTTATGGTTTGGGACATGTTTTTCTGGCATGATTTGGGCCCTTTAATTCCTGTGGGACAACGTCTGAATAGCACAACATACCTAAGTATTATTGCTGATCAAGTTCATCCTATCATGGTGATGGCGTATCCCAATGGAGATGGCTTCTTCCAATAAGACAATGTACCATGCCATGGTGCTCCTATTGTGCAGGAGTGCTTTCAAGAACATGAGGGAGACTTTACCTTGCTTAGGTGGCTCCCACAATCACCAGATCTCAATCCAATTGAGCATTTGTGGGATGAAGTTAAAAGAGCCATCAGGCAGCTGGTTCCACAACCATCAAATCTCACAGAACTGGACAGTGCTATTCATCAGGCATGGTGTCAGATTCCTCACATCACCTTTCAACATCTCGTGGAGTCAATGCCAAGAAGAATCACTGCAGTATTGAAGGCAAAAGGTGGCCCAACAAAGTACTGATGGGGTGGCCATAATAATCTGGCCACTCAGTGTATATACAGTTCCTAAAACCATTCGTTGAAACTAGAATCAGAAAAGCCAAACAACTTTTATCAGCTAACACTGTCTAAACCTCTCTGAATCCATCATTCACCTTCCCCAGGTGCAGGTACACGGGGTTTTATTCACTTTCTCACACATGGAACACTCTGTCCCACCGTAGAGAGTTTGTGGTGCTGAGACACCCTCCACAGAGCTGGAGGAGTTGGCCTGCTAATTAATCCGTGTGTTATGGCAATGGCCATGTCATTAGTGCCACTATCTCAGGTCAGCCAAATAGGAGAGCCCCCACTCCAACCCCTGTTTTGTTTTCTTCATAGCTCTTAATATCCGTAATTATTGTATTTGTTTATGTGTTTATTGTCTTCAGTACACATAACAATATCAACCCATAGGGTTGTTGTGAAGAATAAATTAGTTACTATAAATCACATGTTCAGAATAGCATATAGTAAAAGCATAATATCTTTATTATTATTTCTGCAATAAAATGCAAATATCTCAAGATGAGAAATGTGTCTTATTTTGGTTCAGCAATTTATTCTACAAATTCAGTATACCCAGCTCATTGTAGTCACTAAATAAACATTGGTAGGATGAATTACTCTAACTGCAAATGACAAGAGGATTTTTTTTTTCAGTTAGAAGGAAACCATTTTCAGGGATGATTCAGAGTCTGAAAATAAGATCTGCATGGAAAAAAAGTTAATGGAGTTTTAACTATTCAACCTAGAATAAAGGAGGCCAAGTGTGGTTGCGAATAGTTAAATAACTATTAAAAGCAATCACATCACTGAATTCAGCCACATAACTTCTATTTATTTAAGTTGGGGGAAAAGACAAACAGGCCATTAAGAGACAAAAATAATGGTAGTTTTATGAAGTTTTCAGTTTTTAACAGTTCATTTGATGTGTATAAAATTGAGCTAATAGAGATGACCAGCTGTTTTCCATTTCTACTAAGGATCAAAAAGTAAAAAATAAAGACAAACTCAAAGGAAGTCAGAAGAATAAAGGATAACTAAAAGGAAGGCATTCCTTACTGCTGAAGTCCTTGTAACTCATTCGAATGAATTGTAAAAATAAGGTCATAAAAAACTTCTTTAATACTCTCTTCATTTTCTCATCTCTGTGAAAATACATCCACATATCTTATTCAGGGCGGGGGGGCATCAAGCAGCTATTCTGTACAACCATTATATTACTTGGATTCTTTGTTATAATTTTAAAGATTCAATATAAGATTTACAAATAAATCAGTAGTTAATAAATAAAGATGTAACAATGTATTTCTGTGAAATCTGGAGTGCTTTCTAGAGAAAGAGACCATGATGTTTCCACAGGCAAATAAAATTTGATTACTCCGAGAACAATTTTATTTCTCAGAGCAATGCATCAAATCATGCAAGCATTCTTAAAAGTTCAGTCCAGTTTTGTACTAACAATTAAATATCTTAAGTAAATTGTTAAGTTGTTTAATTTGTTTATAATAAATAGGTTATATTAAAATTCATTTGTATTTGCTGATCTTAACATTCACCATAGATCCCTCTTAAGAGCTTATCTGACCAGTTAAGCTGAGAAGACTAGCCATTTTATTTTTTAGATTAAATTAAAAGAAGCAGAATTTGAATATTTTAGTGATATCAAAATTCTTACCAAATTATATCTAAGGATTTTATAATGATGTTAAATATTAGCTTAGATTCTTACAGAAATGTAGTCAGGTTTTTCCCTTCAGCATAGAAAATTTAACTATTAACTAAAACAACATGTATATTGTAAAATATATATATTTTTAATTTCAGAGAGGAAGGGAAAGTGAGAGAGAAACATCAATGATGAGAACCATGGATTGGCTGCCTCCTGCACGCCCCTTACTGGGGATTGAGTCTGCAACCTGGGCATGTGCCCAAATCGAACCTGGAACCCTTCAGTTCACAGGTCCATGCTGTATTCACTGAGCCAAACCAGCTAGTGCAATAATGTGTATTTTTTAACACTTCACATAGTGAATACTTCCTGTATTACTCAGCATTGTCTAATGATAGGAAGGCAACTTAAAAAAGACAATAAGATATGGCTTCGATTTTTTAAAAAAAGATATTTTCTAGATATATTTTGTCTGAACATGTATTGAATTACATATTGTTTAAGTAGGCATTTGTATGGTTAACCATAATGTTTTCAATAGTCTAAATCATGTTATTTTAAAAATAATTATATATTAACATTAAAATGATAAGAAATTGTAGTTAAAGAGAAGATAGAAGAAATAAGGTAGTGCCATAAAAACAATGGTGATACATAAACCTAAATGTATAATATACACTGAGTAGGCAGATTATTATGACCGGCCAGATTATTATGACCACCCCATCAGTACTTTGTTGGGCTACCTTTTGCCTTCAATACTGTGGCGATTCTTTTTGGCACTGACTCCACAAGATGTTGAAAGGTGATGCGAGGAATCTGACACCATGCCTGATGCATAGCACTGTCCAGTTCTGTGAGATTTGATGGTTGTGGAACCAGCTGCCTGATGGCTCTTTTAACTTCATCCCACAAATGCTCAATTGGATTGAGATCTGGTGATTGTGGGGGCCACCTAAGCAAGGTAAAGTCTCCCTCATGTTCTTGAAAGCACTCCTGCACAATAGGAGCACCGTGGCATGGCACATTGTCTTGTTGGAAGAAGCCATCTCCAATGGGATACGCCAACAACATGATAGGATGAACTTGATCAGCAACGATACTTAGGTATGTTGTGCTATTCAGACATTTATAATGATCTGGCCCTCTAGCAACTTCAGAGGGAAATTATAGCTAATTTCCTACAAACGACAGGTATATATCCCCTTTATATGGTAAAGATAATGAAGAGCTCTTATTGTAAATCCATTATTCCCCATTAATCCATGCTGTTTCTTCATAAAGGATACATAAAACCATTTCGATCTAACTGAAAAAAGCACAAATTGTAACTTACAGTAGTTTTTCCTTATATACATTTGGTTCCTTTCCTTGTACAGAGCACAAAGTAGGCTTTGGATGAGATTACATCACTGTAAAAATTGAAAAGTGATGATACCATATTTTATACCCAATAGATCTGCTTCCATCATGTAGCTACATGTTTATAATATCACTTTTGTACAAGATGAGGTACATACTATTTAGGCCCCAATACAAGAATGCAGCATTAGCCTCTCCAGTGATACAATAACAAAACTGGGTACCCATTTTCTAATCATGTATCTCTGTGGTGTAGTTATTTGTCTTTCTCTAGGACAGTGTTTCTCACCTGCGGAGACATAATGCCTGTGGATATTTTGGGATGTCACAGTTGGAAGTGGGGCATGTTGCTACCAGCACCTAATCGGTAATGGCCAAGGATGTTAGATATTCTCCAGTGCAGAGTCCAGCCCCTCACCACAAAGAATTCCCTGGCCCACAATGTCAAACAATGCTGAGGTTTCACAAATGCTGCCCTAGTAGGACTGTGAGCTGTCTGTAGGAAGTTGAGATGTTTTGTGTTGCATCTATGGGACCTAGGGCAGCATCTGCCATGTGTGATCTAAAAATGTGTTGGTTATTGATGTTTCTCTGCAGACAGTTCGGAGAAAGGCTATGTGGCACATATGTACCTAAGGGGATTATTTTCATTATACTCTAAAAGCTCTTCTCTAAAGATATTGCTTTATTCAAAGCCCCAGTCCCTATCAACCCTGATTAATATTGTCCAATCGTTTCCATTGCCTCGGGATAAAGAATGTTCCAGTTCATACTTCCTCTCCCACCTCATCTTGTTCTACTCTCTATTCTGTCTGCTCTTCATGTTCACTAGTCTTCTTTTAATTCCTCAACCACTTAAGCAGAATCAAGGACTAAGAAATGTACAGTTAATAATGTACAATTTTTAGTTCAACCTATATGTTCAGGAATACTTTAAGCACACACACACTTAGGCAAAATTATGTTCATTAACTGCAACAATCATATGTGATGGGACCGTTATTATTTCTGTGCCCAGAATGAGGAAATAGGAGCACAGAAAATGGAGAAGTGGCTTGCTGAGGACACCCACAGGATGTCAGTAAAGAAGCTTTGGAAGCACAGGCAGGGGATTACTATATTCCATTTTGAGGGATCACACAAGAGAAGATGAAATGACACGGGGAACATGGGAAACTTGAGAAACTGCATGCAATTAATTGAAGTAAAATAGGACCCATTGGAGCACGACTCACTGATAAAGCTAGAATGATACACATGCTCACTTCATTATAGGCTGTCCTTTCAAATATCCTCTCTTCTCCATCAAGACCGAAATGTTCAAAGCAGCTAATAGATACCCATGTTGATGGTATGTAGATAAAGATGTAGATATAGATGACGTAGACATAAATATATCTAAGGTTTAAGTTCCAGCATCTCTCTTCATTCAGAAATACTTGTCCTAAAATGTGCAAAAATCATAATAAAAACTTTAGTGAACATTTGCTAAATAAAAATCAACAGTGAATTTGAATGTTTAGCCCTAATTTTTGTTCCTATTTTCTGTAATATCTGTTTAAACTCTGGACAGTAAGGGCCATTTATTAATGTTGGGCCCATTTTTATGAGTACGGTAATATTAATAAATAAAAGCATCACTGATAGCCTTCAAGTCTAGGGAGGAATGAGGTACTTTATCCATAAATGAATGCATTAATAGATGAAATCCAAGCAGTATGCAATTTATTACTTAGTTATAATTATAATACAAAATGGTTAGGCTGGAAAAATGGAACGTTTATGGATGAAAAATGTTAAATTCCTAATGTAGTAAAATGTACAATGTCTTTGAGTGTTAGACTATAATGACACACTATAAAAACTGTGCACATGAAGTGAAGAATAACCCCATGTAGCTTCCTAAGTTAGAAATACAGAAATAAATAAAATCTTAGAAGAGCAACAGACATTTGTTTCAGGTTATATTTCTTTAATATGCTGGTTTCCCAGTATGAAGGAAATAACATATCAAAGAAGGGAAAGTCAGCGAGATAGGTTTTATACTTGTTTTCTTTTGAACTGCATTTACTTTCTTTTCTCTTATTGTCTGAAGTTTTACTTATGTCTCCTTTTTCTCCGCTTGACTCTCCCCTCCCCCAGCCATTCCCACCCTGGGCAAGCCCCCAGGTCATGCTAATATGCATGCATATAAGTCCTTTGGTTGCTCTCTAACCCTCCACTCTCCTCTTTGCCCTTATGCGATAAATTGACTGAACTACTTTGGACATAAACTACACAGTTGTGGAAACTTTAAAATGAGCAGTATTCTGGGGAGAGGAACACTAAAGGAAATATATCCTCAGCTTTACCTATTTCATTGTATGCGTGGTGAAAATCTAGCATCCATTTCTCCTTTCCATATGCACTTCAAAGTATCCAGATGTTTTCCTTGGGTTTCCACTCCTTTCAATAATGCTCAGATGTTAACTGACCTCAGGTACGGGAACAAGCCCTGAGTAGCTGAAGGCCATTGGTAATTCAATTTAAGTGTTTCGATCAGTACAATTGTACTTCTTGTTCAGCATTGTTCGTGTGTTAATGTGAAGCCTAAATGAAACTAGTTAGCCAATATGAGCAAGAGGGAGTTTAAAACAAGCTGCACCACAGAAGGCAGAGGAGGCAGATGACAGGAAACTTGGCCCTCGATGTCACACATATGGAGCTGCTAAAACAAAGCAAATTAATTCTCTACTTTTTTATTTCATTTAGCCCGTACTCACCCTGGATGTGTTTTCTCTGTTTCTTGAAGCAGAGCTTCCTGTTTGATAAATAATGATAAAGTGATCAGGACTTTAGAAATGGATTTGTACATACACAAATAATGAGGGGATAGGAGAGAGCTATGGGAATCATCGATGGCATGATCAGATGATAGAAAAATCCAAGTTTTCTAAAGGCCGCTCTTGGTTCTCTGACACTCGAGGAACACAGCCCATGTATATAGCATAATTGTACCCACCAGCTGACTGCACATTATGCAAGAATCGAGATCTGATGATAAAATTAAGAAATGAATATCCAAAGAGGTAAATTCAACTTGCCAATTGAGAGACTAATATGTAATATCAAAATAGAATAAAATAAAATATAATGAATTCCATCTGTTGTTGTAAAATAGTGATCAGATGGTATATACAGGGTGTACACACATCGATAAAGTAAAGTGATTACTTGCATAGGAAGTTACGGAATGAACCTGGTGTGCACTGAATTGGTCCTGTCCTATTTTCCATTAATCTGAGAAACTCAGGGAATCATCCAGGTAAATGAGAGGGATGAGCACATAGAGTACATGTTTATTACAACCCTGGCCCTTATTATATGCAATGACGTGCACGGTTGATTTTCAGAATATTCTGATGTTACATTAGCTACAACGTGTATAAAACATGACAGTGTTTTTTTTTCTAATTATTATTTCTTTACATATGTTTTTCTGATTAGATGCACTACATAGATTGTGAATAGCTTGGTATTTGGGACTATAATGCTAGAATTCAAACTGTCTTTAGGAAGAGGGGGAATCTAATGGCAATGTAATAGGTTAAAAATCTGGAAGTAAAGCCTGTGAGGCCATTCCCATAGGGAAGAAATGCATCATATAAAAGTAAGTCAGTTATTATATATACTAAAATTTACTGTGAGTTTCTTCTTTCTTTTCAAGTAACCATATATTATGCTGCAGTAACTTGAAGAAAAGCCACCCAGTCTTGTTTTTATTTGTGCTTATATTTCTGAAGAGAGTAATTCATTAAAATGCATCTTACTTTTATTTTGTATTGTCAAATAAATAAAAAACAGAGTAGAATTCATATGTATGAGTCAATATATTTTGAAAGGTGAGTCCTAAATACATATTTCAATGGAAATTTGATTTTTAGTTCACAGAATCATAAATTCAATTATTAAAATATATTGTAGCATAGGGAATAGTATGAATTCTTGTTATAGCTCATTTGTGCATACAAATAGTTGCACAGAAAGGCTTTTATGCAGATGGAGATTTATATATATATATATATTTATGTATATATACATATATATATACACATATGTATGTGTGTATGTGTGTGTGTATATATATATATATATATATATATATATATATATATATATACACACATACATACATCAGCCTGGGTGAGGGGCTGATGGCAGTTTACAGACTGGCCAAGCCCACCACGTCCGCCTCGCCCACCCCATGCCCACCACCCACCCAACCTTCGCAGTCTGCCACCCGCCTCCGTGGTTGCGCTGCTGGCCTCCATCTTGGCTGAGTTAATTTGCATACAACCACTCTGATTGGCTGGTGGGCTTAGCTTAGGCATCTCAGAGAAATGGTTAATTTCAATATTACTCTTTTATTAGAATACATATATGTGTGTGTGTGTGTGTGTGTGTGTGTGTGTGTGTGTGTATTGCATTTAAAAACTTATACTATTGAAAGACCTATTGTAGTCAGGTTGTGTTTCTGCTACTTACAAATAGCATAATTTTATCCAGTAATTTAATCTCCCTTAAACAAAAACCCAAAGGGGTTTTAAATGTGACTTTTCTTTTTCTGGGCACTTGACCATAAATGATAAGTTCAAGGCCATATGCATAAGACAATCTAAAATTTTATAAAGTCTACTAGAGGCCCAGTGCACGACATTTGTGCACTGGAGGGGGGGTCCCCATTAGCCTGGCCTGTGCCCTCTTGCAGTCTGGGACCCCTTAGGGGATGTCAGCATGACAGCAACACCCAGGGCTCACCAGCTGTGAGCCTGCTTCTGGCTGAGCAGCATTCCCCCTGTGAGAGCACACTGATCACCAGGGAGCAACTCCTGCGTTGAGCATCTGCTCCCTGGTGTTCAGTGCACATCATAGCAACCGGTCGTTCTGCCGTTCAGTTGATTTGCATATTTGGGTTTTATTATATAGGATTCTGTGACTCTTCCTCATGCATTTCTTCAGTTTATATATAAAAAGTCCAGGAGGTTGATCACGAGATGATAGTGGTGAGAACCCACAGAGTACAGTCCACATCCAGGATTCCTGTCGGAAAGTAGGGAGCCTCTCACTAGTGCTCCAGAATAATTATGGTAAACTTCGGAGAAACCTGAAGGCAACTTCATAGTTTCCTTGGATTTGGTCATGTCATATAAACTCACTCATACCTTAAAAAAAGTCTAAACACCAAGGGTTGACTAGAGCTACCCCTGATTACAAAGAGAAATGGGAAGATGGAGAATGAGAGTGCAACCATCACTAATAGCATGAAAAGGTTTCTATTTCCTATTGGCTACATGTGGGCACCAAGGATGAATAAGGAGCTGAGTGATTTAGAAAAGGGTAAATTTCAGAGGGTAGGCAGGGGAAGGTGGGTGGGGAGGAGGGTTAAGAGATCAACCAAAGGACTTGCATGCATGCATATGAGCATAACCAGTGGACACAGATAGTAGGGGGGCAAAGGCATGTGCTGGGAAGTGGGAGTGGCCTGGAAGAGGTTAATAGGGGGAAAAGAGACGTATGTAATACTTTCAACAATAATTTAAATTTAAAAAAGGAACTTGGGACATTAAAAAAAAAAGAGTATGAAGGAGGGGAGTGACAGTTAAAAGAAAGTTTGTCCAGTGCAGATTATCTGCACAGGGGAAAGGAGTGTGTAGCCAGCAGTGTGAGTAATCAATTGTATTACCAAGCAACAGAATACGCCAGTTTGCCCACTTAAAAATCCACAAAAGCTTTTTGGGTGAGGAAAAAGACTGCATTTGGAGAGCTACCATATCAGAGGGTGTGTGTCTGCCAAGGAAGAGCTACTGAAATATTGCAACTTTTTTTTTTCTCCTCTTTCTTCCTTTTTTAAACCTCTCCATTCTCTGATAGCACAGGGCATGGGGGTTAGGGGGTGGAACCAAAATAAATAATGAGAAGGAGCTCTCCCATTTCCTGTCCATCCCCTACAGTCTTTGGAGCTTCAATTAAGCCTGAACCTGAAGGAAGAAAATATTTAAAATAGTTGTAGATAGATATAACATTGTGCTAAACTTTTAAGAGATTGAAAAGAACAAGATTGTTACTACCTTGAAGTTATGGGAGTATCTTAGATATAACTATCCGCAGTGATGAGAAAGACTAACACTGTTTTCTGTGACACATAATAAAATAGTTTGATGTTTCTCCTACACACACTCTGATGATGAAAGTTTAGTCAGCTGGTTTTGATAAAATAATAATAAAACAATTATTTTCTGCTGACCATTAAGGTAAATGCTTTATTGTACATATATTGATCTTTCAACGATCTTAAAAGGTGGATATGATTAATGTCCCATTTGACAGAAATATAAATTGATGCTGAGAGTGATTAAATAATACTTTTAAAAAATATATGGAGTTATTTATTTTAGAGGGAAAGCGAGGGAAAGGAATAGAAACATTGATCGGCTGCCTCCTACATGCTCCCTTCCTGTGATCAAGCCCACAAGCAGAGCATATGCCCTGACTGGGAATCCATCAAGTGATCTCTTGGTACATGGGGGGGATACTCAACCACTGAGCTCCACTGGCCAAGCAGGTAATACTTCTGAAGACACACAGCCTGTAACAGGGAATGCCCAAATTTATTGAAGCTTCAACCAACTTCAAGGTGTAATGACTATGTTCTATGTGGTCATTCTCAGCCTCATTTAATATACTCTCACTTCAAATACCCTGTTAGACAAACTTTACAGCCAGAATAATATATGCAATTCTGATCTTACTCCAGGATAAAATTTTAAAAGAAAGGGAGGGGGGCAGGGAGCATGGCATGGGGCGGCGATACTTACTAGCATCGCTTTTTATGCATGCCTTTCTCCAGGGCTTTTTTACAAGCTCTTTACTAGTATATGGAAGAGATACAGAGTGGGACATGATAACCATCAGCTGAGCATCTTCACATCAGGGCAATATAAAAATTAAACTAAGGAGCTTGTTTTCAAACTTGAGCCAAGAGATCAACTACGTAAATATTTATGCTAGTGAATTAAGGTTAGTAAAATATCAACACATGTGCAACTTCAGAAAAAAATGTATTAGAGTCTGGGTTTCCACTTGATCCAGTATGGCTTTAAAAAAATTATAGACTTCATCACTGATACTTATAGTAAATCCTATGAATGGCAAAACAACCGGTGGAATGGCTGGTCGCTACGATGCACACTGACCATCAGGGGGCAGACGCCAATCCAGGAGCTGCCTCCCAGCCTGCAGGCCCCAGGCCAGCCAAAGCAGGTGCCAGCAGGTCCCTGATCACCCCACTGGTCGCCCTATAGATCTGCTCTGATCGTCAGCCAGGCCTAGGAACCCTTCCCATGCACCAATTTTGTACATCGGGCCTCTAGTGATAATACAATAAGCTTTTGCAGTAATTTTCTCAGGTCACTCACTTAAAGTTTGCAATATCCAAAACTGATGTAAATATAATATGGTACTTTTTCTTTCTAATACACTTTTGCAGAAGGTAACTTCCAATAGACCTAAGTTTTCATTTCAATGTTAAAGGGAATGTTTTAATTAAAGTAATCAGGCAGCCTTTTCCTATTGTTATAGCAGGTATTCATTAGAGTATCGGGCAATCAAGATATATTGTTACAACATAAATTGTGGAAGGAAATCCACTCAAAATCTAATTTACAAAACCTGCATGATACTTTTTGAATTTTCTTTTTAAGGACTACAGGTGCACAGAATTGGTTTAATTAAAATTCTTTCTTCCTGAAAGGTATCTTCATTTTCCATGAATGGAGTTATTTTTTTCTCTATATTTCATTGTGTGTTTTATTTTACTTTATTTTTTATACTAAAATTAATACCTATGTACCCCAAACCGAAGTATAACCAGGCACTTGTGTATACCTGTGTGCTCACCTGTATCAAACATCTCCTTGCCATTTCTCCTAGCAACAGCTATTCAAATTTTATCTTTATTATTTCCTTTCTTTGTTTCTTTTACAGATTTAACTAATAATGTGCATGTTGATATGAAATATGTATTTACTGTTTGTTTGCTTTTTAACCATCGTCTCTAAACTAAATCATGTCCATTGGAACTCTTTTTAAAAAATACTATGCTACAAAGTTTAATCAGTGCTATTGTGTCTAGTTTAATATAATTGATTTTCACGGCTGTGCAATAGTCTATTATTAACATATGATAATTTATTAATCACACCTCCTTCAGTGAACACTTACTTGTATTTTTTCTAGAGTTAATTTTTACTATTGCAAAGTAATGATGTTATCATAAGTGCTCACGGATATATATGTCCAAGAAGTTATTCACCTCAAATTGGAATTTACCTAAAACTGGAATTAGATGTGTGGTCAGCAATGTTCAGTATTTCTAAAATTGTTTTCCAAAAGTTTTTTCAACTTTCACCCCACAAGAGCATTTTGTAAGAGCTCCAATTGGCCAAACAGAAACATTTGATTTAGTAATATGTCTGAATATTTTATCAACTGACTAGATGTAAAATATTGCCTCTTAATTTTGAATTACATTTATCTGGTCATTATGAAAGCTTAGCATCTCTTCATATATTGATAGTTCATGGGTTTTTCTCTTTTCAGTTTTTAATTCACTTCATTTTAAAAATTGTAATAATAGTACTATATTATTGCCCAAATGCTAAAGCTCTGTGATTCCCCAAACACATATTAAGCTTAGAGAATGAGGTAATTTAAAAAATAACTAAATATACTGATAAAATAAAGGAAAATAACTATTTTTTTGCTATTATCTGGGCCTGCAAAATACCTTCATTATCTTCTGTAAATTTACCTGTTATTGAAGGGAACATACCATCTTATAAATTTGTTTATAATAATCGATATATAGATATCCTATCTAATAAAAGAGTAATATGCAAATTAACCAGCACTCCCTCACTCCATCACAAAGATGGCAGCGGCTACAGAGCTGGAGTGAGCAGGAGGATTGTGCTGTCCCTGATGATGGAGGAAGCCAAGCTTCCTGCCTGCCCTGCCGGCCCTGAGCTCCACTCAAGGCTATGAAGTTTCAATTATAGAAGATAAATAAATACCAGATACCTGCTTCCAGCACACAGGTGTGGCCAGCCTGAAAACAGCCCTCAGCCTCTCAGTCAGGCTGGCCACAACCTCATGAGGTGAGGGTCCCCGCTGGGGTACTTGACCAGCTTGCAAACATCATCCCCTTACCCAGGCTGGCCAAGCACCCCAGCGGGACCCCAACCCTGATCTGGGACATGAGTCAGGGCAAACCAGTCAGCCCCCACCCATGCACCGGCCTCTATCCTATATAATAAAAGGTAATATGCAAATGGACCCTAACAGTAGAATGACTGGGAATGACTGGTCACTATGACACACACTGACCACCAAGGGGCAGATGCTCAATGCAGGAGCTGCCCCCTGGTGGTCATTGTGCTCCCACAGGGGGAGCTCTGCTCAGCCACAAGCCAGGCTGACACCTGCCAGCATAGTTGACTCCTGCCTCCTCAGCGCTAAGGATGTCTGACTACAGCTTAGGCCTGTTCCCCACTGGTAAGTGGGCATCCCCTAAGGGCTCCAAGGCTACCAGAGGGATTTCTGATTGTCAGCTTAGGCCCAATCCCCTGGGGAGCAGGCCTAAGCCAGCAGGTGGACATCCCTGGAGGCATCCCAGATTGCGAGAGGGCACAGGCCAGGCTGAGAGCCACCTCCCCTCTGAGAGCACAAATTTTTGTGCACTGGGCCTCTAGTACAAAATAATAGAATATAATACTAAGTCAAGAAATATATTATACACAATTTAGTTCCAGATAAAGAAAACATTGCAAACACATGCCTGAGTGAAGACATATTAAGTAGAGGAAGTGGAGAGATCTTGCTTATAATCTGGGGGGGGGGGGGGAAGTTGGGGAAAAAAGAGGTTGAGTGATCCAAACTTCAGACCCAATGCTAATATTGATTTTAAGATATTAAATAGATTAACTACTTGAAAAATATTAGTAAAAATAATTTAATAATAATTATTAATAAAATTTATTCACGGTTATTTGTACTGAATAAAATCATATATCCAAAAGAACACAGTATTTGCCTAGTAGATAAGTAGGCAAAGAAGATAAAAGGGCTAATTGCAAAGAGAAAAACAAGAGGTGAGTGATTAATAATAGTTGTATCCATCAAATAAAATGCAATATACTTTTATGCATATTTAGAGAAATGGATTATAATACTCATTTAGCTATAGTCAATCAGGTCATTGGCATATTGCTATTGCTACTTCATATGAAGAAAAAGCAGATTGTGGATATGAATTAGGAATTATAAATATTTCTTAACCTTGACATAAGAATTGATTTCCAGGAAACTATCATAAAATATTTAAAGAAGAGGTGTAATTTTACATGGCAAGGAAGCAAGTATTTCAAATTGTACACAAGAAATTCTTTTTCTGCTTTCCTGCCATTCTATCAGGGAACTCCCACAACTCCTTCCATCATAAAAACTAGTCTTCTGTTATTTAATCTAATAGCTTTTTCTTCATATGCTTATCTTTGCCCTTTCTCTTCAGGACCAAAAACATATTTCTCTTAGTCTTCTATTTTCTCAGGTCAAGTAATAACTGCCATCTCTTTTCTTGTTTTAGATACACATGCATTCAAATCCCTGGGGTGGGGAGGGAGCATCTCATATCCCCCCCCCCCCGCCCCCCCCGTTAGCTTATAAACTTATTTTTCTAAGCAGACTCTTAAAAGGTAACATTTTCTACCTTCTGATATATGCTTACCTATTAGCCTTTTGGGTCTAAGTATTTTCATCTTAAAATTAAGTGCTGAATTACATTATTTTAATGTGCTTTTATGCTCTGTCATATTTCTTAGGAAATTATGCTTAATAAGCATGTGTATCTTTCTCAGTTTTACTTTTCTTGATGAAAAGTTTGGAAAATGGCCTGATCAAGTGCTTTATGGTTGCGCATTGACCTATGAACCTGGATGTCACAGTTGGATTCACTGTCAAGACACATGGCCCAATGGGTTGCTGGCTCCCTCCCGGTAGGGGGTGTGCAGGAGGCAACTGATCAATGATTCTCTCTTATCACTGATGTTACTATCTCTCTCACTCTCTCCCTTCCTTCCTGAAATCAATAAAAAAATATTTTTAAAAAGACTATTTTAAATTGGGAATTTGACCTATAGCTGCATCATGCTTTAATTTTATTTTTCTATTGAATTTGATCTAATTAATTTATTTATATGGCATCTACAATATTTTACTAGTACATACCTATGAATTGTATTTTGAAGAAATATTCTAAAGAAAGATCTTTGTTAGTATTTTATTCTTTCCATATTCAAATGCTGAAAGACATTTCTCATACAAAATTTTCTATAAAGGACCTTGAGTGACACAATGACAGTGTCCTCAGCAACATTTATAAATAGGTCTGTTTCTTGCACAACACGGAACGAAAGCCAAATGTGTAACATTCTAATAAACTCAGTAAAGGTGATTGTGATGCAGAGAAAAATAGCACTTATTATGGCCATTATGCTCCAGGCATTCAACATCTATTATATCAATAATATTGAAATAATTATACAAATTTCAATATTATTGAGAGATGGATAGGCCATCCCTCACAGAGCATTTGTAAATCTTAAAGGCCAAGTTGGAATCTGAATTCAGGTCTATCTGACTTGAAAGTCTCTAATCTTTTCACACAAATTAAAGTAAATCTCTTGTCTTGGCCTAAGTCAATGTACTCCTGACATCCTGGGTAGTTAAAGATTATACTTTGAATTCTTGAAGTGTTGAATGATTTTATTCCATTAACATTCAAATGTCAGTATTCATCAGGGCTTGTTGAAACAAAGATTGCTGAACCTCAGTGCCAGAGGTTCTGATTCAGTGAGTGCGTAATGGGATCCTTGAATTTTCATTTTTAACAAGTTCCCAATTGTTGGTGCTGCCTCTGTTATGGGAATTATGTTTTCAGGATTATTGCTCTAAATTAAAGCGCTCCATTTTATAGCAGGTGGTTCCCAAGAAAGGAGCTTAGAATACTTAAGAGAGCTCATTATCTTTATGGAAATAGAAAACTCAAGTCAATAAAATAATAAAATAATAAAAACAGCAAGTGGATTATTATTCCTTTATGGAAATATATAGATATAGAGAAAAAAAGGATTAGTTACTGTTAAGCACTTAATGGTTAACAGGAATTCAGCTAATTGCTTTACATGGAAGATGAAGTCCTCATAATACCTTCCAAGTAAACAAGTATAGAGGAGGTGGTAGCTGAGTGTAAGCTTTGTGAAATGTGTGTTGTGTTAGCTAACAGTCCTTGGGGCAAAGGAATTAAGCAATGGTTTGTGAAAGAGAGGCCAACTGAGAAGGTTTATTTCGCATTTGACTGCCATTATTCTGGTTTGTCTTCTGGTCTACCATTGGTTTTTGTTTTTGTTTGTTTGTTTTCCTTCTTTTCCTGGAGAAAGGAGAGACAAAATTTAAAAATGTTCTCTGAAAAATATATATCCTTTTAAAAAATTATTTACCCTCTATATTACTCTTCTCTATCTCAGCTCTTCTTCTTTTTTTCCCCTCTTGTCTTTGTAAACTTTAAATTAGTGGTATTTAGAGTTTAATGTTTGACCCTTTCTATTTTTTTTTCTGTAAACCCTTCACATCTATGTTGCTTCTAAAATATAATCCTTGCATAACTATGTATTTATGCTTTTGAACTTTCTGATTAACATTCTGGAGACGTCTTTTATCTTTCTATTTATTCGTCTCATTTGTCACTTTTATCATGTCACTCCAAACTCTTTTATAAAGATCTTCTGTAACTTAAAATATATTTGCATTTATCTGGAATGTTGTCGGCATCAGTTTGTATTATTTATTTATGTTTCTATCTCTTCCAAATGACCCGGAAAAGCAGCTCTCATACCTTCTTAGTATTTTTTAAAAAAATATTTTTACTGAAATCAGAAACAGAGAGAAACATCAATGATGAGAGAGAATCACTGACCGGCTGCCTCATGCACACCTCATTCTGGGGATCAAGCCTGCAACCCAGGCTTATGCCCTGACCAGGAATCAAACTGTGACCTCCAGGAACCAAACTGTTCATAGAGCAATGCTCAACCACTGAGCCATACCAACTGGGCTTGGCTTTTTAATCTTATGCCCTTCCCTTCATGGCCTCAGAGAGTATCTGCTACATTCAAGCAATGTAATGAATAAATGGTTGATATTGTCAGCAAATTATAAAAAAAATATTGATATGCTCTCACAATGACATGGGTAAAGCTGTTATGTAGGGATGACTAGAATATTGGAAGTGGTCACTTATTTACTTCCATAGATCTAGTGCTAGACTGACTGCTGTCTAGACTATTCACCTATGTTAGTGTAAACCTCTTTGGACTATGTTTGTTTTCCGTTTCATTGTTAAATTTGTTCTGTTGGTGCAAAAGTCCTGTGATAACATCTACTTTGGGTGAGTGGACAAATTTCAAACACTTACTGTTCGTTTTGCAAAGGATTATACTAGTAAGCAGTTGAGTCATATTTGAGTTGAAAAGAAATATAGAGATATAGGAAAACTTATTAATGAAAACTCATTGACCTATATAGGGCCATGTATAAGCATTTGGTATATCGTGAATGGGCATGAGTATATACTCATACACAATTGGGTTAGAAGTAGTGGGTGTAGCAGTGAGTAGCAGAATCTCAGACATAGTAGTAGGGACCTGGAGATAGATACTCTCTAGGCCCAAATTAAAACTATAGACCAGTGGTTCTCAACTTTCCTAATGCCGTGACCCTTTAATACAGTTCCTCATGTTGTGGTGACCTCCAACCATAACATTATTTTCGTTGCTACTTTATAACTGTAATTTTGCTACTGTTATGAATCATAATGTAAATATCTCATATGCAGGATGTATTTAGGTGACCCCTGTGAGAGGGTTGTTTGACCCCCAATGGGGTCGCAACCCACAGGTTGAGAACCGCTGTTATAGACTCTTCAGTAGAGGAACAAAAACTGTGATCAAATGCAAGCTTGTCTGTTTTTTGTTGTTGTTGTTGGTTTGTTTGTTTTTATTCACAAGTTAATCATCCCTGCAATATTAGCACATGTCTCAAATTTGGTTGCAGGAGTTAAGTGAGAAAAAAATGAATAATGGCTAAAGGGAAGAAAATCTAAGATCTGCAGACATTTTATGTTTTGACATCTATTCTGTAGTTGTTGTGTATATGGCGCAGGGGTTTAAATCAGAAGGATCTATTTCCTCTTTGTTATTTTTATGATCTAATATAGAACACATGGAAGATTCTCAGCAAATGTATGAAACAATAAATAGATAAATGAATGAAATAAAAAATAGATGGCTTCTCACCCCAATACATTCACTCAGTTTTCTTATACAAAGGTCAGCAATCACATCAATCCAGCATTTTGTTAATTTGTTTTTAATTTCAAACTTCTATGCTGACAGTAGTGCTTTAAGAAGCTTATCCTGGCCCTAACCAGTTTGGCTCAGTGGATAGAGTGTCGGTCTGCAGACTGAGAGGTCCCAGGTTCGATTCCGGTGAAGGGCATGTACCTTGCTTGTGGCCACATTCCCAGTGGGAGGTGTACAGGAGGCAGCTGATTGATGTTTCTCTCTCATAGATGTTTCTAACTCTCTATCTCTATCTCTTCCTCTCTGTAAAAAAACAATAATATATATATATATATATATATATATATATATATATATATATATATATATATTTTTTTTTTTTTTTTAAGAAACTTATTCTATTTTCTGGTGAATTGTAAGCTTGGGATGTCTTTGAGAGTTGAATAAGTATTAAGAGTCAGCTAAGCCCTAACTGGTTTTGCTCAGTGGATAGAGAGTAGGACTGCAGACTCAAGGGTCTCAGGTTTGATACCGGTCAAGGGCATGTACCTTGGTTGCAGGCACATCCCCAGTAGGAGGTGTGCAAGAGGCAGCTGATCGATGTTTCTGTCTCATTGATGTTTCTGACTCTCTGTCCCTCTCCCTTCCTCTCTGTAAAAAAAAACACAATAAAATATATTTTTTAAAAAAGCCAGCTAAAAAAAAATCAAACTCATTATCCACTTTTCTACATTTCCATCTTTACTGCCACTACATTAGCCCACATATATGCTAAATGAATAAAGTCACTTATTTAAAATTCATGGCAGAGTTCCTAATTTATTTTCCTCAAAATTAGTGAGTAATTAATTTAACAATTCATTAAAGACAAAATTTCAGTAAGTCAATAAAGGATATGTCATTTATTCAACATACTAGGGGCCCGGTGCACAAAAATTTGTGCACTGGGGTGGTCGGGGAGGGGGGTCCCTCAGCCCGGCCTGTGCCCTCTCACAGCTTGGGACCCCTCTGGGGATGGCCACCTGCTGGTGTGCCTGGCCAGCCTGGGTGAGGGGCCAATGTCTGTTTGCAGGCTGGCCACAGCTCCCACTGACCCTCTGGG
>PVJC01010356.1:0-43738 GCA_004026665.1 Murina feae
ATCCCCTACTCCCATCACCACCCCCATAACAGCTGGCACTGCCCCTGCTTATCTCTCTTGATTTCCTGAGAAAGCAGAGGGCTAGTGGCTGCCTGTCCCTGTACCCATGTGTGCGGGACTGTGTACAGGTGGGGCCTGGTGCTGCCTGTCTTGCAGGAGACCCAGGGTCAGGACCCCTCTGTTGCGATGCTGCCCCTTTGCTCTCCTGCACCCTCACTCGTGCTCCATCTTGGTTGTTGCTGTGTCGGGCAGGAGACTGCCGGTGGGTCCTCAGTGTCCACGATGAGCTCAGACCCAGCTCTGCTCCTTCTTGCTGAGGCAGCGCTGCCGTCCTGGGCACTGAATAACAGGGAGCCCTAAGGGAGTCACACCAACATGTATTGAATTATATGAAACTAGTGGCCCAGTGCACAAAATTCATGCACATTAAAAGAGAATTAACGGCCCTAATCGGTTTGGCTCGGTGGATAGAGCGTCGGCCTGCAGACTGAAAGGTCCCAGGTTCAATTCCGGTCAAGGGCATGTACCTTGGTTGTGATCGATGTTTCTCTCTCATTGATGTTTCTAACTCTCTCTCTCCCTTCCTCTCTCTCTAAAAAAAATTTAAAAAAAATAAAAATCAAAAGAAAAGAGAATTAATGAGAAGAAATATTTTAATATTGCTATTTGCCCTTTCTCTATAATAGAAGTGTCAGAGGTGAAAGAAAATCAGTAAAATGTATATAAAATCTCCCTTCTGTCAGTCTGGGATGCTCCCTAGAGTCAAGTCCCTGCCCACCACCCTCATGCGCTGTGAAAACACAGGAGATGAAGACCCAGACCTGGCTGGCCCCACCCCCATCAAGCCCTTCCAGGCGGGGGGCACAGCCTCAGTTCCCCCGCCTGGCACCGGGGCAAGGGGGCACAGTCTGAGGTCTCTTGGCCTGGAGCTGGGGTGGGGGATGAGGTTTGAGATACCCCGTCAAGCCCCACTGGGTGGAGGGCATGGCCTGAGGTACCCCGTCAAGCCCTGTGGGGC
This sequence comes from Murina feae, assembly GCA_004026665.1. Classification (NCBI taxonomy): domain Eukaryota; kingdom Metazoa; phylum Chordata; class Mammalia; order Chiroptera; family Vespertilionidae; genus Murina; species Murina feae. Next base: position 1,019 of record PVJC01010356.1, read on the forward strand.
AGAGGGTGCAGCCTGAGGTCTCCTGGCCCAGAGCTGGGGGCGGGTCGTGGCCTTAGGGTCCACGTTAAGGCCCCCCCACTCCCAGCAGTGTCAGTGCTGAACGGGATGCAGGCAGGCAGGCAGCGTGATGTTAGCGCTGGGGCGGAAGTCCCCGCCCCTGACCCTGCCCACAGACTGGTCGTGACTAGGGCATCATAATGGACAAATTAGCATATTACCTCCTTATAGAACATATGGATGTTCTATAAAAAATGCTTCTGCCTGCTCTTACTCATGACTTCTGTGCTGGTTTTTTATTTGTTTTGTTTTTTATTGATTTCAGAGAGGGAGGGAGGGAGGGAGGGAGAGAGAGAGAGAGAGAGAAAGAGAGAGAGAGAGAGAGAGAGAGAGAGAGAGAGAGAGAGAGAGAGAGAAACATCAATGATAAGAGAATCATTGATTGGCTGACCCCTGCAAGCCCCCTACTGGGCATCTAGCTTGAAACCCTGGCATGTGCCCTGACCAGGAATCGAACCCTGACCCCCTGGTTCATAGGTTGACGCTCATCCACTGAGCCATACTGACCGGACTAGGCTGCTACTTTTAAAATAACTTTAATACAGAGCAGCAGAAATTCAAGGAGTGTTCAATAAGGTCCAGATGTTGTTCAGATTTCCTCAGTCCTTTCCTGCCCCAGGACCCGTTGGGCCAGCACATGTCTTTGTCGTCTGGCTGTGATGGTGTCTCAGATGGGCCTGTCTTCATGGCCGGGCAGTGTTGGGGAGTGCTGGCCAGGCACTTGTGGAATGTTCCTCAGTTGTAATTGGTCTGGTGTTGTTTGGGGAGGAAGAGCAGAGGTAAAGGCTGTTCTTACTATATCATATCCAGAATGCATCCTGTTGCCCTAACTGGTTTGGCTCAGTGGATAGAGTGATGGCCTTTGGACTGAAAGGTCCTAGGTTCGATTCCGGTCAAGGGCATGTACCTTGGTTGCGGGCACATCCCCAGTGGGGAGTGTGCAGGAGGCAGCTGATCGACATTTCTAACTCTATATCCCTCTCCCTTCCTCTCTGTAAGAAATCAATAAAAAAATATTAAAATCAAAATCAAAATCAGAGGCATCCTGTTAACATGATATTTACCTGTTGACACTGATCTCAGACACCTGGTTGGCCAGGTTGTTGTTCAGGAAAGTCCCCTCCGAGACAGAGTGGGAAGTGCGTGCATGTACAATATGAAATATGCAGAAATAAATTAAATTAAAGGAAATTTGGATAATTCAGTTAACATACTTTATCCAAAAAACATGTGCCTTCCTTTTTCTTCAGCTAACTGAAAGTCACCCATAGTCACAAAATGGCAAGGTATCTAGTCTTATGGAGAGAGCATCCAGTCTTTTACCAATAAGTATAATGCTGTCTGTAAGGTTTTATGTAGATTTAAAGAAATCAACTTGAGTAAGGCTATTCCTATCTTTCTTTTCTCTCTTTTTTTTAAGTTTTTATTTTTTACATGCAATAAACAATATTTTTTTAAAAACAGTTTTAAATATGTTATATGCAATAAACATATCTCAAGAAAAATGATTTTAAATATAATAATGTTACATGCAATAAACATTTCAAGAAAAAAAGTATAATAATATTACCAAAACTGTACTAACATAGTATGATATCACAAAAGTTGTAGGAAACATTAAAAATCTGCAAGTAACAGGATTACTTCTATTATATTCTAAATTATCATTTTTTCCTCTGGCTCTATTTTTATTCATCAGCTTATGTTGTTTATTATATTCCACAAATGAGTGAGATCATGTAATATTTATCTTTCTCTGACTGGCTTATTTCGCTTAGCATCATGCTCTCCAGGTCCATTCATGCTGTTGCAAATGCAAGCGTTCCTTCTTTTTTACAGCAGCATAGTATTCCATTGTGTAGATGTACCATAGTTTTTTAATCCACTCATCTGCTGATGAGCATTTAGGCTGGTTCCAAATCTTAGCTATTGTAAATTGTGCTGCTATGAACATAGGGGTGCATATATCCTTTCTGCTTGGTGTTTTGGTTTCTTGGTATATATTCCTAGAAGTGGTATTACTGGATCAAATGGGAGTTCCATTTTTAATCTTTTGAGAAAACTGCATGCTCTCCACATGGCTGCACCAGTCTGCATTCCCACCAGCAGTGCAGGAGGGTTCCTTTTTCTCCACATCCTCGCCAGCACTTGTCGTTTATTGATTTGTTGATGATAGCCATTCTGACAGGTGTGAGATGGTACCTCATTGTTTTGATTTGCATCTCTCGGATGATTAGTGACTTTGAGCATGTTTTCATGTCTCTTGGCTTTCTGAAAGTCCTCTTTCAAAAAGTGTCTATTTTGGTCCTTTGCCCACTTTTGATTGGATTGTTTATCTTCCTTTTGTTAAGTTGTATGAGTTCCCTGTAATTATTGGAGATTAAACCCTTATCGGTGATAACATTGGCAAATATGTTCTCCTATGCAGTCGGCTTTCTTGTTGTTTTGTTGATGGCTTCCTTTGCTGTGCAGAAGCTTTTAGTTTGGATGTAGTCCCATTCGTTTATTTTCTCCTTAGTCTCCATTGCCCTAGGAGCTGTATCGGTAAAGATATTGCTATGACAAATGAATGAGATTTTGCTGCCTATGGCTTCTAAGATTTCTATGGTTTCCCATCTTACATTTAAGTCCTTTATCCATTTTGAGTTTATTTTGTGTATGGTGTAAGTTGGTGATTTAGTTTCATTCTTTTGCATGTATCTGTCCAATTTTCCCAACACCATTTATTGAAGAGACTGTTTGACTTCATTGTATGCTCTTGCCTCCTTTGTCAAGTATTAATTGAGCATAATGGCTGGGTGGACTTCTGGGTTCCCTGTTCTGTTCCATTGGTCTGTCTGTTCTTGTGCCAGTACCAGGCAGTTTGAGAACAGTGGCTTTGTAATACAGCTTGATATCTGGTATTGTAATCCCTCCAACCTATTCTTCTTTCCAAGATTGCTGCAGCTATTCATGGTCTTTTTTTTATTCCAGATGAATTTTTGGAAAGTTCGTTCTAGGTCTGTGAAATATTCCGTTAGTATCTTAATGGGGATTGCATTGAATCTATAGATTGCTTTGGGTAGTATGGGCATTTTAATGATGTTGATTCTACCAATCCATGAACACGGTATATTCTTCCCTTGGTTTATGTTTTCCTCTATCTTTTTTCAATGGCCTGTAGTTTTCCAAGTATAGATCGTTTACCTCCTTAGTTCAGTTTATTCCTAGGTATCTTAATTTTTTTTATTATAATGGTAAATGGGATTGTTTTTTTAGTTTCTCTTTCAATAATGAGTTCATTATTGGTGTAAAAAAGCCATAGATTTCTGGGTGTTAATTTTGTATCCTGCTACATTGCCAAATTCATTTATTAAGTCTAGTTTTTTGATGGAGTCATTATGGTTTTCTAGGTACAATATTATGTCATATGTAAATAATGACAGTATTACTTCTTTTCCAATTTGTATGACTTTTATTTCTTCTTCTTGTCTGATTGCTATGGCTAGCATTTTCAGTGCTATGTTAAATAGGAGTGGTGATAATGGGCATCCCTGTCTTGTTCCTGTTCTTAGGGGAAATGGTTTTAGTTTTTCCCCATTGAGTATGACGTTTACTGTAGCTTTGTCGTATATGGCCTTTATCATGTTGAGATATGCTTCCTCTATTCCTACTTTGCTGAGAGTTTTTATCAAAATGGGTGTTGGATTTTGTCAAATGCTTTTTATGTGTCTATTGATATGATCATATGATTTTTGTTATTTAATGTTTATGTGATGTATCACATTTATTGATTTGCAAATATTTTGCCAGCCTTGCATCCCTGGAATAAGTCCCACTTTATCATCATTTATGATCTTTTTAATATATTGCTGTATGCCATTTGCTAATATTTTATTGAGGATTTAGCATCTGCGTTCATCAGGAATATTGGCCTGTAATTCTCTTTCTTGGTAGTGTCTTTATCTAGTTTTGGAATTATGATAATGCTGACCTCATAAAAATAGCTTGGAAGTGTTTCTTCCTCTTAGATTTTCTGAATTAGTTTGAGGAGTATAGGTGTTAGTTCTTTTTTAAATGTTTGGAATATCTCCCCTGTGAAGCCGTCTGGCCCTGGGCTTTTGTTTGGTGGGAGTTTTTTGATTACTGCTTCTATTTCATCGATTGTTATTCGACTATTCAGGTTTTCTGATTCCTCCTGATCCAGTTTTGGGAGATTTTATTTTTCTAGGAATTTGTCAGTTTCACACACATTGTCCAGCTTGTTGGCATAAAGTTGTTCATAGTATTTTCTTACAATCCTTCCTATGGTTACTTCTCCACTTTTGTTCCTGATTTTATTAATTTGGGTCCTCTCTGTTTCTTGATGAGTCTAGCTAATGGTTTATCCTTTCAAAGAAGCAGCTCTTGGTTTCATTGATTTTTTTGTATTTTATTTATTTATTTATTTATTTATTTTTAGTCTCCATGTTATTTATTTCTGCTCTAATCTTTATTATTTCCTTCCTTCTACTTACTCTGGGCTTTTCTTGTTGTTCTCTTTCTAGTTCTTTAGGTTGTAGGATTAAATACTTCATTGCTGATTTTTTTTGTTTTTTGAGGTATGCCTGTAGTGCTATGAAGTTCCCTCTCAGGGCTGCTTTTGCTGTGTCCCAGAGATTTGGGGTTGTTTTGTGTTCATTTTCATTTTTTTCCAGGAAGTTTTTTATTTATTTATTTATTTTATCTCATTGGTAACCCATTCACTGTTTAATTACATGTTATTTAGCCTCCATGTGTTTGATGTTTTTGGGGGTGTTTTTACTGTAGTTGATTTATAATTTCATTCCACTGTGATCTGAGAAGATGGTTGATATGATTTCAATTTTCTTAAATTTGTAGAGACTTTTTTGTGTCCTAACATGTGGTCTATCTTTGTGAATGATCCATGTGCACTTGAGAAGAATGTATATTCTGCAGCTTTGGAGTGAAATGTTCTCTAAATGTCAATTAAATCCTCCTGATCCCGTGTGTCCTTTAGAGTCACTGTCTCCTTGTTAAATTTTTATCTGGAAGATCTATCCAGTGAAGTCAGCAGGTGTTAAAGTCCCCTACTATGACTGTATTGCTGTCGATCTCTCCCTTAAAGTCCTTTAGAAGTTTTTTCTTATATATATTTAGGTGCTCCTATATTGGGTGCATATATGTTTATCAGGGTTATATCCTCTTGTTGGATCGATCCCTTTAGCATTATGTAGTGACCTTTGCTGTCTCTTGTGATGGCCTTCATTTTGAGGTCTCTTTTGTCAGATATGAGTATTGCTACTTCAGCTTTCTTTTTCTTTTCCATTTGCATAGAAATTTTCCCCCATCCCTTCATTCTCATCCTGTGTGTGTCTTTTGTTTTGAGGTGGGTCTCTTGTAGAAAGCATATCGTTGGGTGTGTTTTCATATCCATTCAGCTACCCTGTGCCTTTTGATTGGAGCATTTAATCCATTTACATTTAGGGTTATTATGGAGAGGTACTTATTTATAGTCATTTTAATTCTGTATGGTTGTTTCTCTCTTTCTTCTCATTACAGCAATCCCTTTAGCATTTCTTAAGTGGCCTCAGGGCAAGGTGTTTTTCAATAGGGTGTGTCAGCTGTTTTCCCCCAGGCAAGGCAGTTGTCTATGTGGGGAAAATGTCCTTTTCTGCATGAGGGAATGACTCAGCCCAGGAAACTTGGGGTGTCTGCCTTCTATGCTCTAACCCCCAAACTCATTCTTGGCTTCTGCTCACATAGCTCTAGGCCACTTCACCCTCCCTCTGCTGAAGCACAAGATGGGTGGCTCCACAGGGAATTTTGTGTATTGGCCCTTTAAGAGGATGCCTTTATTTTCAGCTGTCACTCCCTGGCAGACAGCACCCCACTGCTTTTCACAGTCAGGTGTTTTATGGATACCCTTCCAGTTTTGGTGCTTCCTGCTGGGGTCCCAGTTTGGGGATTAGATCCCAGAGTTCTCAGTGGCACCCCCTCCACTCACCTTCCCCCTCCCCCAGCTGAGATATCTCTCTGGGACTTCAGTTGCCGTCTGTGGGTGCCCAGCCAGCCCTTTCACGTCTCTGCCCTTCCTACCAGTCTGTATGCAGTCTCCACCTTCGGTCTTAGGGTATCAGGGTTCTCTCCGGTGAGTTTTCTGTTGATTATTCAGGAAGCCTTTCTGTATTTCAGTTGTAATTCCAGCTTGTTCCTGGGAGCATGTCTGTGCAGCATCCTCCTACTCTGCTGCCCTGTATAAATCTTGCTTCTTTGTTTTGCTTTTCTGTAAATTTCACTCTAGTTAGAAACCTGGCTACATCCTCCACTATCCTTCCTCTAATTGTTCAGGTCTGTATCTGTGTAGCAATGTCAGAGTGGCCAACCCACACCTGGGAGAGTACAGGACTCATGTATGTTTGTTTTGTCTTTTTCCTACAGACTCCACTCATTTCCAAAATTAAGTAGTCAACACCCTTCCTTTACACCTTCACTCCTGGGCTTCATGCATTTGCAGTACACTTTTGGGGGCCATATCCTGCATTCAGTTGGGTGTCCCTCAACCTGCTAAAGGATATTTTAAAAATTTGCAAACATTAAAATTCATACTGAAAACTTTTGTGGGATTTGACAAATGCATGGCATTGTACACCACAATGACAGTGTCACACAGAATCATTTCACCACCCAGATGTCCGCAGATTTGACTAAGCACCGCTTCTTTCTGGCAGCCACTGACCTTCCTGCCCTTTTGTACCTTCCCTCTTCCTTTTTCCAGAATAACTGGAGTCACACACAGTGCAGCCTTCCTCAGGAGGGCTTCTTTCACTTCGCAGTTAAGATTCCTCAATGTTTTTTCACGACTCGAGAGCTCCTTCTTTTTATCACAGAATGCTACTCCATTCACCTGTTGAAGGACATCTTGCTTCCACTTTGGGGCAATTACAAATTAAAACTTCTGTAAGCATTTGTGTACAGGTTTTATGTGGACAGGAGTTTTCATATCATTGGGGCAAATACCCAGGTGGTTTGAAAAGACTGTGTTTAGCTTAGCAAGACGTTGACAAACTGTATATTAGCGTGCCTGTGCCATTTGCAACCCCATCAGCATTGAGTTCCCAAGGCTCACATCCTCTATAGCAATTGATATTGTCAGTTTGGGATTTGTTTTTTGTTTTTTGTTTTTTTGGCCACTCTAATGGGTATCTAATAGTATCTTGTTTCAATGTGCGATTCCCAGTGAAAAATTATGTCCAGCAGTTTTCCTTATGCTCTTTTGTTATCTTTGTATTCTGTGTAAAGTTTATGTTCAGATCTTTTGCCTACAATTCTAAATCCTCACTTGAGGATATGTTTCTTGAATTTAGAAAGAGAAGAAGGGAGAGAAAGAGAGAGAAACATCCAAGGGAGCCTCCTTTCCATGCCCCGACAGGATGGAACCCACAACGTAGGCATGTGCCCTGACCAGAAATTGAACTTACGAGCTTTGTGATGGATGATGCTCCAACCAACTGAGCCACCCTTCCCAGGCTCTTCTGCTGATTGTTAATCGGATTGTTTGTTTTCTTATTATTGAATGTTAATAATTTTTTGTGCATTTTGGATACTAGTCCTTTCTCAGATAGGTGTTTGCAAATAGTTTTGCTCAGTTGGTGGCTGGTCTTGATTCTCTTAAGTGTCTTTTGCAGAACAATAGTTTTTGGTGTTGTCTCTAAAAAGTCATCACCAAACTCAAGGTCATATAGATTTTCTCCTAGATTTTCTTCCCTGAGTTTTCTGGTTTTGTGTTAGGTCTGTGATCCATTATGGGCTGATATTTTTGGTGGAAGGTTTGGGTATGTGTCTTAATTTTACTTGTTGGTTTGTTTTGCTTATGGATGTCCAGTTGTTCTAAAACCATTTGTTGAAGACTTATCCTTCTCCATTGAATTATCTTTGCTCCTTTGTCAAAGATCAGTTGATTGGATTTGTTAGGGTCTGTGTCTGGCTCCTGTTCTGTTCCATTGACCTGTCAATGCTACACTGTCTTGATTGCTGTAGCTTTTGAATAAATCTTGAAGTTGTGTTGTGTGAGTTCTTCAACTTTGTTCTTTAGTATTGTGTTGGATCTTCTAGGTAATTACCTTTTTATATAAATCTTAGAATTAATTGTCAACATCTATAAAATAGCTGCTTGGATTTTTATTGGGATCACATTGAATCTACAGATCAATCAAGATGGGATGAATTGACATCTTAACATTACTGAATCTCCCATAAATATGGAATATCTATTTAGATCTTGGAGTTTTTAAAATCAGAGTTTTGTCATTTTCTGCATATAGATACTACTCATCTTTTGTTAGATTTCTACCTAATAAAAATACCATTTGCACCCAGTTGGCGTGACTCAGTGGTTGAGCATTGACCTATGAACCATGAGGTCAGGGTTCGATTCCCCGTCAGGGCACATGCCTGGGTTGCAATCTCAGAAGCAACCGATTGATTCTCTCTCATCATTGATGTTTCTGTCTCTCTCTCCCTCTCCCTTCCTCTCTGAAATGAATTTTTTAAAAAAATACCATTTGCTGTTGTCAGTGGTATTTATATTTTTGTTTCAAATTCCAGTTGCTCATTGCTGAAATATAGGAAAGCAGCTGTCACACTGATGTTGTGCACTGCAGTCTTGTACTTGCTTATCAGTCCCATGAGGTTTCTTTGGTTGTTATTGTTGGTTCTTTGGGATTTTCCCAGAAAAAGACAAGCATGCCATTTGCGAACAAGACATTTTGTTTCCTCCTTCCCTGTCTGTACACCTTTTGTTTCCTCCTCTTGTCTTATTTCACACGGTGTCGAAATGCCACAAAAGCACTTAGCTTCTCATCAGTAAAGATGAACTTCGTAGATGTTCTTTGTCAACTTAAAGAAGTTCTTGATTCCTAGTTTGTGAAGAGTTTTTTTTTAAAAAAACATGTAGAGATGTTGGGTTTTGTCCAATGCTTTTTCTGCATGAATTGATGTGTCTACATGATTTTTCTTCTTTATCCTGTTGAGTGGTGTATTACATTGGTTGGTTTTCAGATATTGAACCAGCCTTGCATACCTGGAGTAAGTCCCATTGCTCCTGGTGTATAATTCATTTTGTATGTTTTTGGATTCACATTGCTAATATTTTGTTGAGGATTTTTACATGGGAGATACAGGTTTGTAGTATTATCTGGTTTTGGTATTAGGATAATGCTGGTCTTACTGAATGAAGTAGGAAATATTCCCTCTGCCTTTTTTCTTTTTATTGCGTATAATATTACAAAGAGTAGTACATATGTCTCCTTTTCTCCCCGCCCCCGACCTTCCCCTTGCCTCCTCTACCCACCAGTGTTTTGTGCCCATTGGTTATGCTTATATGCATGCATAAAAGTCCTTTGGTTGATCTTTTGCCCCCCTTTCCTCACCCCAACCCTCCCTGGCCTTCCTGCTGTAGTTTGACAGTCTGTTTGATGCTGCTTTGCTTCTGTATCTATTTTTTGTTCATCCGTTTCTAATGGTCTTTATTGTTCATAAATGAGTGATGTCATGTGGTATTTTTCTTTCATTGACTGGCTTATTTCACTTAGCATAATGCTCTCCATTTCCATCCATGCTGTTGTAAATGGTAAGAATTCCTTCTTTTTTACAGCAGAATAGTATTCCATTGTGTAGATGTACCACAGTTTTCTAATCCATTCATCTGTTGATGGGCACTTAGGCTGATTTCAAATCTTAGCTAGGGTGAATTGCGCTGCTATGAACATAGGGATGCATATATCCTTTCTGACTGGTGTTTCTGGTTTCTTAGGATATATTCCTAGAAGTGGGATCACTGGGTCAAATGGCAGTTCCATTTTTAAGTTTTTGAGGAAACGCCATATTGTCTTCCATAGTGTCTGCATTAGTCTGCATTCCCACCAGCAGTGCACGAGCGTTCCTTTTTTTCTGCATCCTCTTCAGCACTTGTCGTTTGTTGATTTGTTGATGATAGCCATTCTTATAGGTGTGAGATGGTACCTCATTGTTGTTTTGAGTTGCATCTCTTGGATGATTAGTGACTTTGAGCATGTTTTCATATGTCTCTTGGCTTTCTGAATGTCCCCCTTTGAAAAATGTCTACTTAGATCCTTTGCCCATTTTTTTTATTGGATTGTTTATTTTCCTTTTGTTAAGTTGTATGTGTTCCCTAGAAATGTTGGAGATTAAACTTTTATCGGTGATAACATTGGCATATATGTTCTCCCATGCAGTGGGCTTTCTTGTTGTTTTGTTGATGGTTTCTTTTGCTGTGCAGAAGCTTTTTATTTTGATGTAGTCCCATTTGTTTATTTTCTCTTTAGTTTCCAATGCCCTAGGAGCTGTATGGGTGAAGAAATTGCTTTGGCATATGTCTGAGATTTTGTTGTCTTTGTATTCCTCTAGTATTTTTATGGTTTCCCGTCTTACATTTAAGTCCTTTATCCATTTAGAGTTTATTTTTGTGTATGGTGTAAGTTGGTGGTCTAGTTTCATTTTTTTGCATGTATCTGTCCAATTTTCCCACACCATTTATTGAGGAGACTGTCTTGATTCCATTGTATGTTCTTGCCTCCTTTGTCAAATATTAATTGAGGATATTGGTTCGGATCGATTTCTGGGTTCTCTATTCTATTCTATTGATCTATGTGTCTATTCTTGTGCCAGTACCAGGCTGTTTTGAGAACAGTGGCTTTGTAATACAGCTTGATATCTGGTATTGAGATCCCACCTACTTTGTTCTTCTTCCTCAGGATTGCTGCAGCTATTCGGGGTCTTTTTTTATTCCAGGTGAAATTTTGGAGAGTTAGTTCTAGGTCTGTGAAATATGCTGTTGGTATTTTAATGGGGAGTGCGTTGAATCTATAGATTGCTTTGGGTAGTATGGACATTTTAATGATATTGATTCTATCAGTACATGAACATGGTATGTTCTTCCATCTGTTTATGTCTTCTTCTATCTTTTTTTTCAACATCCTGTAGTTTTCTGAGTAGAGGTCTTTTACCTCTTTAGTTAACTTTATTCCTAAGTATCTTAATTTTTGTGGTATGCTGATAAATGGGATTGCTTTTTTAGTCTCTCTTTCTGTAAGTTCACTATTGGTTTATAGAAATGCCATAGATTTTTTGGCATTAATTTTGTATCCTGCTACTTTGCCGAATTCATTTATTAAGTCTAATAATTTTTTGATGGAGTGTTTAGGGTTTTTTATGTACAATATCATGTCATCTGCGAATAAGGACAGTTTTACTTCTTCTTTTCCAATTTGGATACCTTAAATTTCTTCTTGTCTAATCGCAATGGCTAATACTTCCAGTACTATGTCAAACAGGAGTGGTGAGAGTGAGCATCCCTGTCTTGTTCCTCTTCTAAGGGGAAACGGTTTTAGTTTTTGCCCATTAAGTATGATGTTGGCTGGGGATTTGTCATATATGGCTTTTATTATGTTGATGTATGATCCTTCTATTCCCATCTTGCAGAGAGTTTTTATCAAAAATGAATGTTGGATTTTGTCAAATGCTTTTTCTGCATCAATTGATATGACTATGTGGTTTTAATCTCTCAATTTGTTTATGTGATATATCACGTTTATTGATTTGTGGATATTGTACCACCTTTTGCATCCCTGGGATAAATCCTACTTGGTCATGGTGTATGAGTCGTCTGATGTACTGCTGGATCCGATTTGCTAGGATTTTGTTGAGGATTTTGGCATCTATGTTCATGAGGGTTATTGGCCTGTAATTCTCTTTCATTGTGTTGTCTTTATCTGGTTTTGGTATTAGGGTAATGCTGGCTTCATAGAATGAGCTTAGAAGTGTTCCTTCCTCTTGAATTTTTTGGAATAGTCTGAGGAGGATAGGTTTTAGTTCTTCCTTGAATGTTTGGTAAAACTCCCCTGTGAAGCCGTCTGGCACCAGGCTTTTGTTTGCTGGAAGCTTTTTTATTACTGCTTCAATTTCTTCCATAGTTATTGGCCTATTGAGATTTTTAGATTCTTCCTGATTGAGTTTTGGAATGTTGCATTTTTCTAGGAATATGTCCATTTCCTCGAGATTCTCCAGTTTGTTGGAATAGAGTTGTTCATAGTATTCATTAACAATCCTTTGTATTTCTGTGGGGTCTGTTGTTATTTCTCCTCTTTCATTTCTGATTTTGTTTATTTGGGTCCTTTCTCTTTGCTTCTTGGTGAGTTTGGCTAGCAGGTCATCAATCTTGTTTATCCTTTCAAAGAACCAGCTCTTGGTTTTGTTGATCTTTAGTATTGTTTTTTATTTGTTTGTTTGTTTGTTTGGTCTCTATGTCGTTTTTTTCTGCTCTGATCTTAATTATTTCCTTCCTTCTGCTTACAGGGGGCTTTTCTTGTTGCTCTCTGTCTAAATCTTTGAGTTGTAAGGTTAGGTAATTTATTATCATTGTTTCTTGTTTTTTGCAGTAGGCTTGTAGAGCTATGAACTTCCCTCTCAAGACTGCTTTCGTGCCCTAACCGGTTTGGCTCAGTGGATAGAGCATTGACTTGCGGACTCAAAGGTCCCAGTTTCGATTCCAGTCAAGAGCATGTACCTTGGTTGCAGGCACATCCCTAGTAAAGGGTGTGCAGGAGGCAGCTGATCGTTTCTCTGTCATTGATATTTCTAACTCTCTATCCTTCTCCCTTCCTCTCTGTAAAAAAATCAATAAAATATATTTTTTTAAAAAAGACTGTTTTCGCTGTGTCCCATAGGTTTTGGATTGTTGTGTTTTCATTGTCATTTGTTGCCATGATGTATTTTTATTTCTTCTTTGATCTCTGGTAACCCAGTCATTATTTAATAGCATGCTGTTTAGTCTCCATGTGTTTGATTTTTTTGGATTGTTTTTATTATAGTTGATTTCCAGTTTTATGCCATTGTGATCTGAGAAGATGCTTGATATGATTTCTATCTTCTTGAATTTGAAGAGACTTTGCCTATGACCCACTATATGGTCTATCTTTGAGAACGACCCATGTGCACTTGAGAAGAATGTACATTCTGTGGCTTTGGGGTGAAGTGTTCTGAAGATGTCAATTAATTCCATCTGATCTAGTGAGTCATTTAGGATTGATGTTTCTTTGCTGATTTTTTGTTTAGAGGATTTGTCTAATGGTGCTAATGGGGTATTAAAGTCCCCCACTATGATTGTATTGCTGTCAATCTCTCCCTTGATATCCTCCAGAAGTTTTTTTATGTATTTGAGTGCTCCTGTATTGTGTGCATATATTTTTACCAGAATTATTTTTTCTTGTTGGATTGCCTCCTTTAGTATCCTTATCTCTTTTTATGTCCTTCACTTTGAGATCTAATTTGTCAGATATAAGTATTGCTACCCCAGCTTTTTTTTTTTTTTTTTTCATTTTCATTCACCAGAAAAACCTTTTTCCATCCCTTCACCATCAGTCTGTGTGCATCTTTTTTCTGAGATGGGTTGCCTATAGACTGCAGATATATGGGTCATGTTTTCTTATCCACTCATTTACCCTATGTCTTTTGATTGGGGCATTTAATCCATTTACATTTAAAGTTATTATTGATAGATACTTGTTTGTCACCATTTTTATTCTTTACCCCTGTGTTCCTTCTTCATTTCCTATTTTTTCTTTTTACAGCAGACCCTTTAACATTTCTTGCACTGCTATTTGGTGGTAACAAACTCCCTTAGTCCTTTTTTGTCTGTGAAGCTGCTGATTTCACCCTCAATTTTGACTGATAGTCTTGCTGGGTACAGTCTTAGATTCAGACCCTTCCTTTGCATGACTTTGTATATTTTATTCCATTCCCTCCTTGCCTCATGTGTTTCTGTTGAGAAGTCTGTCGCTAGTCTGATGGGGGATCCTTTGTAAGTAATTTTCTGCCTCTCTCTGTCCGCTTTTAAGATTATTACTTTGTCGTTGGTGTTTGCCAATTTAATTATAATGTGCCTTGGCATTGGTCTTTTGGGGTTCATTTTGTTTGGGACTTTGTGAGCTTCTTGGATTTGTGTGAGTTTTTTATTCCCTATATCAGGGAAGTTTTCTGTCATTATTTCTTCAAACAAGCTTTCTATTCCTTGCTCAGTTTCCTCTCTTTCTGGTACCCCTATTACACGGAGGTTTGTTTCTTTTTGTGTTGTCCCAAAGTTCTCTTAGGCTCTCTTCCTGCTTTTTAATTTTTTTTTCTTCTAGAAGCTGCTCTGCTTGGGTATTTTTTCCTCCTTTGTCTTCTAGCTCACTGATGTGATCCTCTACTTCTTCTAGTCTACTGTTGATGCTTTCTATTGAGTTCTTTATAGCAGTGATGTCATTTTTCATTTCTTCTTGTTTCTTACACACATTGTTAAATTTGTCTTCCATTCTTTTCATCCACCTTATGACTATTTCTCTGAATTCCTTCTCTGACAGGTTGCTTGCCTCCATTTCGTTTACTTCTTTTTCTGGTAATGCCTGTTTTTCTTTCATATGCGGGCTGTTATTTTGTCTCCTCATGATCTCTCTTCTCTGGGTGTCTTTTATGTAGTTCTCTCCTTTCCGTAAGGAGGCGCAGGGCTCATCTGAGTCCACGTATTCGCACTGTTTGGGGGTCCGGTGTTCCTGGGTTCGTAGCTGATCCCTGGCTGCCATGTTTGCAGGGTCCCTGGATGTATATGCTTCTGATAACAGCCTCTCCCAAAGGATCAGTCTCTATGCTGGCTCCACCTTGGGTCCTTGGGTATCAGGGTTCTCTCCAGTAAGTTTTCCATTGATTATTTGGGAAGCCTTTTCATATTTCAGTTGTATTTCCTGCTTGTCCCTGGGAGCATGACCACACAGCATCCTCCTACTCTGCCACCATTTTCAATCCTCTGCTTTTTTAAAAAATAAAGATTGTGGAGATTATATTCATGAGTCTTTAACACTGAGTAGAATTCACCAGTGAAACCATCTAGATCTGGTGTTTTCTTTTTTGGCAGGTTATTCATTGACTACATTTCTTTAATAGATATAGGCTTATTCAAATGACTTATTTCTCCTTGTGTGAATTTTGGCAATTCCATTTCATATACGTTGTTCGTAGTATTTCCTTATTTCCCTGAGACTGCACAGTGGACAGAGCTGGGAACTCTGTATGTGCACATCTACACACATGTGTTTATTAGTACATGTTTATGGACATGTTCATGGACACATTGTCCACATTTCTTTTTGTACAAATCTACTCTATGATAGTGAGCGAGCCTCCCGTTGTGCCCAGTGTGTCCTGCCACTGACCAGCACCCCTGTCTTCTTCCCACGTTCACCTCTCCCTGCTCTCCTGCTGAGAACCCGACTTGCTGCATATCTGGCCCGTCCTGCTGTGGCTGCGCAGCTCTCGCCTGGCAGGTGCGGTCCTCATGCTGTCTTACCTCGTGCTGCCCAGCAGCCCCTGCCTGCAGCACCCTCCATCTGTCACTTCCATGTCTTTAGGGAAAGAAGAAGGAGTACATGGGTTTTTATAACAGTCATTCCTTAGGCTGCTCAGTTTTTGCGTCCTTACTGGTTCGCTCCTGAATTACAGATTATTAAGGGCTTTTGAAAGCTGTGTGCAGGGTAAAGGGGCTTCAACTTTTTATTTATTCCTCACCTGAGGACATCTTTTTAAATTGATGATTTTAGAGAGAGCAAAGGGGAGAGCAAGGAAGAAAGAAGGAAGCATCGATGTGAGAAATGTCGATTGCTTGCCTTGAGTAATCGCCTTGATCAGTCAGGGCTGGAAGCTGCATCCCGGGCATGTGCAGTGAGCAGGAGTGGAACCTGCCACCTGTCAGTGCACGGATGCTGCTGCACCAGCCGCCGGGCAAGTGGCTGCGACTTTAATGCCGAGCCTGAGCGGGTTGGCTGCCTGGCGGTCAGTCCCCGCTCAGAGGGCGTCCTTTTCTTCCTTTGCAGGTCGCCTGGTGGGAGCCCTGGACGCAGTGCTGGACTCCAGCGCACGAGTGGCTCCGTTCCGGATCCTGCTCCAGGTGCCCGGGTCCCAGGTCTACTCCCCGATTGCATGCGGTGAGTTCCCAAGTGGGTCTGATGTTGACTGGGCTGTGGCCGCAGGTGAGTTTTGTCCCGTTTGGAGCCTTCATATCCTAAGGCCTGAGCTGGGGAGGAGCTGCAGCCCCTGAGCCCACCTCTTCTCTGAACTCTGTTCTGGTTCTTTAAGCACCGAACGCACATGGAGGCGATGAGCTGACAGCTGGCTGCACCTGCTCAGCTCTCAGGGGCTTGCTGCTCCGGCTGTTGTGCTGGTGACTGGGAACGGAGCCTTTTGCTTCCTCTCTGTGTCTAACAAGCCTGCCCTAGGCGCCTGCATCTGCTGAGGTAGAACATTGGGGGCTGTGTCCCATGGGGGGGGGGGCCTGCCCCCAGCTCCACTGTGACTGAGTGCTGGGCTGCAGGCTGGTCTCACTTCCCGTCTTGCCCACGAGGGCCCACCCATGCCCGCCTCTCCGGGCCAGCGCCTGGGGCGGGGCATCCTCACGTCTGAGAGGCCCCTTATTCTAAAAACCAAAACCAAGAGGTGCCTTTTAATTACACAAGTAACACTTGTTCACTGTCCAGAATTGAAACAGGCAGGAGAGAAGGAAAAGCAGATCGTTCCGGCCCTTTATCCGTTGTGAGTCACTGTCCACGTTCTGCGCACGCGCAGCTGGGCTCTACTCTCTCTCGTGGCTCTCTGCCAGACCAAAGGCTTCGGCGGCACCTCGCATCCTCGCCCGCCTTGGACTGCTTTCCCTCCGGAATAAACACAGAAAAGTGCCCGGAAGAGAATTGTCATCCATTTCTACCATCTAGTACGAACCCTGTTAATGCCTCAGGGGCCATTTTCTCCAGTCTGCTTTGTTTTGTTCTTTTATTTTCTCTATGTTTTTAATTTCAGAGAGAGCAAGGGAGACTGGGAGAGGGATGGAGACATCAGTGATGAGAATCATTGATCAGCTGCCTCCTGCATGCACCCCAATGGGGATGTGCCCCATCTGGGAGTCAAACTGTGACTTCCTGGTGTATGGGTCAACCACTGAGCCACACTGGCCAGGCCATTTTGTTTTTAAATTAGGATAAGCCCATCTGGATTTGCATAAAATGATTAAAATGGTGCATGTTCAATGTAAAGATGTCGATTAACAGTGAAAGGTACAAAGAAGACAGGATCCGGCTGCCTCCTCGCCCCGGGGCACCTGTGCACACTGGTCCCGCAGCTTCACGCCTCAGGCGCGGGCTGTGCAGGGGTGGAGAGGGGGCGGTGCCTCCGAAGCCAGCTTGTCCGGCAGGAGCTATTGCTCATTAAAGTATCGCGTTTGCACTTGATTTCAACAGGAGAAGAGAAACTGCAACGCCAAAGAAATGTTAGCTTCCAATCAATGTTTCTTTAACACAAGAGCTTATTTTCTAAAGGCTCACTGAAGGTCGGGGGACAAGGCTTTGAAAGCTTCACAAGGTTAGACATGTGGCTTTTCCTCTTTGACTGGGAGGCTCCTTCTGAGGCTTTCTTCTCCTTCCTTCTCAATTTCACACTGTGATTCCTCTTCTGTTCTGACCAGTGCTTCCCACCAGTGTTTCCATCATTTCCCTATGTAAGGTATGCTTTATTTTTAATTTTTGTCTTTTATTTAAAAACTAGGGGCCTGGTGCACAAAAATTTGTGCACTCAGGGGTGTCCCTCAGCCCAGCCTGTGCCCTCTCACAGTCTGGGACCCCTCTGGGGATGTCCACCTGCTGGCATGCCTGGCCAGCCTGGGTGAGGGGCTGATGGCTGTTTGCAGGCTGGCCAAGCCCCCCAGTGGGAACTCTCACTCCATAGGGGTGTGTCCAGCCTGGGTGAGGGGTAGAGGGCCATTTTCAGGCTTCCCACAGCCCCTTTAGAGTTTGGGTCCCTACTGGGGTACCTGGCCAGCCTGGATGAGGGGTTGAGGGCTGTTTTCAGCCTGCCCACAGCTCCCACTGACCCAATGTCCCAGCAAGGCTGGCTGGAATCAGGTTTTTGGGGTTTATTTATCTTCTATAATTGAAACTTTGTTGCCTTGATCAGAGGCCTAGGCAGGCAAGGAAGCCTCCTATTTGCTTCAACTCTGTAGCTTTTATAATTAAAACATTGTTGCCTTGAGCAGAGGCCCAGCCAGCCTAGGCAGCCAGTTTCCTCCGTAACGGAAGCCTCCTGTTTGCTCTAGCTCCCTGGCTGCCGGCCACCATCTTGGCTGGGTTAATTTGCATGCAGCTGCTCTGATTGGCTGGTGGGCGTGGCTTGGCTGGTGGGTGTGGCTTGGGTGTTTCGGAGTGGTGGTTAATTTGCATATTACTCTTTTATTAGATTAGTGGGTTTTTTTTACTAGAGGCCCGGTGCACAACATTTGTGCACTGGGGGAGTCGGGAACCCTGAGCCTGGCCTGCATTCTCCTTACCGCCCGTCTGCAATGGAGGCAGGAGAGGCTCCCGCCACTGGCACTGCGCTCACCAGCTGTGAGCCTGGCTTCTGGCTGAGCAGCACTCCCCCTGTGGAAGTACACTGACCACCAGGGGGCAACTCCTGTGTTGAGCATCTGCCCCCTGGTGGTCAGTGAGCATCATAGCTACTGGTCATTCCGCCCTTTGCTTGAGTTGGATATTAGTGTTTTATTATATAGGATTGATTTCAGAGAGGAAGGGAGAGAGAGAGAGAAACATCCATGATGAGAGAGAATGATGGATCAGCTGCCCTCCTTCACGCCCCCACTGGGGATTGAGCCCACAACCCGGGCCTGTGCCCTGACCAGGAATCGAATGGCCACCTTTCTGCCCAGGGTGCACTGCCCACGGCCAGGGCAACGGTAGACTCTGTGTGTCGCATGGCATTCACCCTGTAGCTGAGCCAGTTTACTCATCCGATCCTTTCTTAGCCACTTATTTCTGATGTTTAAAGCATTTCAAAACCTGGCACAAACATCCAAACACTGACCTCTTCCAGGCACTCGCGATCCCCAGTGCCGGCTCCACACCAGACCTGTGCTTGCTGCCAGCACTTTCTGTATGAGCGGCCCCAACCATGGAAAGGCAGACAGCAACCTAGAGTGAACGGTACAGTGGGGGACAGGAGCCAGGACAGCAAGGCAGGAAGGGAAGGGCTGCCTCAGGGGATGTGAGATTAGAATGATCTCTCTCTCTCTCTCTCTCTGTATTTCTCTCTCTCTCTCTGTCTTTCTGTCTCTGTTTCTCTCTCTGTCTCTCTCATATTTCTCTCTCTGTGTCTCTGTCTCTCTCTGTATTCCCCCCGCCCCCTCTCGCATGTGCGCGCGCTCTCTCTCTCTCTCTTTCTCTCTGTCTCTGGGACTGCAGCGACTTCACTGACCTCCCTCCCCCCAGCAATGTCATCCCTAGACCCAACTCAGGCAGGTCTGCAGGTGCTTCGCTGCCTCCTCCATCCTGAGCACAGCAGGCCCCCGCAGTTCTTGTGGGTCAGCTGGTCCTGCCAAGGAAGAGGGGTGGGTGGGCGGTGTGGGCATGTGCCCAGGCTTGTGGTGTGGATTTAGGTACTTAGACCTCTTCTGGGAGTTATTTAGGCATCTTAATGCGGTGCTATTGACTCGCCATTTTTAATATTTTATGTCTTGAGCACCGAGAAAGGATCCCTGCCCAGTGTTCCACATCTCAGAAATCCAGAAGGGCTGGCAGGATTAGGGTTAGGGTTAGGGCAGGAAGACGGGCGCAGGGGTGAGGGATGTCTGCAGCGGGTTGGCTGCTTGCGTGGCAGTTGGGGGCATGGGACCTTGAGAACTGCTTTCTTGGGTGAAGAGTGGCATTTGGCAGCCACAACCTGTGGGTGACTGAGATTGGAGACGGAGGAGAGATGCATTGCTGTAGTGATGATCTTCTAACTTCCGGGCCCAGACTCCCAGGCTTGGCCCCTGCTGGCTGCAGAGGTGGCAGGCATTGAGAGGAGGTGGGTGGGGATGTGCCCTGCGACTGCTCAGGCAACAGCCCGACACCCGCAGCCGCTTCCTCTGTTCTCCCTCCGTCCCCCCACTTCTGACCACTGTCATTTCCTTTATTCTTTGTGTCTCCCCAATACAAGATCTCTCAGAGCCGTGTTTGCCTCTGACCCTCTCATGCCGAGGACAGAGCCTGACATCCAGTGAGAGCAGAGGGTGGGTGAGGGTGGCGTGTGGGGAGGTTAGCGCACAGGCCTGACCCTCCCTGCGTGGGGTCAGCAAGGGGACCTGTCGCAGGCCGGGGGCTGGGGGCAGGCAGAGCTTTGGGCTGAGCCACCAGGACCAGGAGCAGTAGAGAAACTTGTAAAACAGGCATCTTTTATTTTAAGCTGCGATTTTATATCTTGTTGACAAAATGAAATTTTCATGCTTATGAAATGTCCCTCTGTCTCTCAAGTAATAACTTTTTGCCTTGATTCTTCTCTCTCTGGTGTTGATCTAGTTAGGCCAACGTCTTTGGTTATTGTTTGCGAAGTATAATTTTCCATATTCCTCCTTTATGTCTGTGTTGCTTTTTTAAAGAATATTTAACTATGTTTCTATTGATTTTGAAGAAAGAGGAAGGGAGAGGAATAGAGAGATAGAAACATCCATTAGCTAATTCCTACATGTCCCCTACTGCGGATTAAGTGCGTAACCCAGGCATTTGCCCTGACCAGGATCGAACCGAACCGGTGACCTCTTGGTTCATAGGTGGACGCTCAACCATTTAGGCACAGCAGCTGGCTATTCTGTGCATTAAACTTTAGATGTTTTTCTTCCAAGAAACACATGATGGGTTTTGTTTTTTTTTTATCCAGCCTGATAATCTTTTTCAAGTTTTGTGTTTTTTGTGTGTTTTTTTTCTTTAAAGTCCATTGATTATTGCAAAAGTCCATTGATTATCGCACTATCCCATTTAAATAATGAGAAAACAAATGTCCAACGGAGATCTGAGAACCCAGAGTGGTGAGCTGGCCGCTGGGCGTTCTGGGGAGGTTGCGGGGGGCGGGCAGGGGGCCTGTGGAGCGTCTGGTATGGGCAGCACAGGAGGAAGGCGAGCTACTGCTGTCTGAGGACTGTGTTGAGCAGCCTGGCTTCCTTCAGGGTCGGTTCACCTCCCCCTTGCCCCCTCCCCCCACAGCTGTTAGTCTGTTCCATGTGTCCACACCTCTGGTCCCATTTTGTTAGTTTATTTTGTTCATTAGATTCTACATATATGTGAGATCATGTGATATATATCTTTCTCTGACTGGCTTATTTCACTTAGCATGATACTCTCCAGGTCCCTCCAAGCTGTCTCAAAGGGTAAGAGGTTCCTTCGTTTTTACTGCTGTTTAGTATTCTGTGGTGTAGATGAGCTTCTTTATCCGCTCACTTGGGCTGTTTCCAGATCTCAGCTATTGTAATTGTGCAGCTATGAACAGGGATGCATATGTTCTTTCTGATGGGTATTTTAGGTTTCTTGGGATATATTCCCAGAAGTGGGGTCACTGGGTCCAATGGGAGTTCCATTTTTAACTTTTTGAGGAAACTCCATACTGTTCTCCACAGTGGCTGCCCCAGTCTGCATTCCCACCAGCAGCACGAGGGCTCCCTTTCTCCACATCCTCGCCAGCACTTGTCGTTTATTGATTTGCTGATGACAGCCATTCTGACAGGTGTGAGGTGACAGCTCAATGTCATTTTAATTGCATCCCTCTGATGATCAGTGGCTGTGAGCATTTTTTTCATGTGTCTCTTGGCCATCTGGGTGTCCACTTGGAGAGGTGTCTAGTGAGGTCCTTTGCCCATCTTTTAATTAGGATTTTTTGTCTTCTTGTTGATTTGTGTTAGCTCTTTATATACTTTGGAGATTAACCCCTTAGCTGATGACTTTGATGAATATGTTGTCCCATGCAGTGGGTTTAAATTTTAGATGTTTTTCTTCCAAGAAACACATGATGGGTTTTGATGTTTTTATCCAGCCTGATAATCTTTTTCTTTTTCAAGTTGAGTGTTTCTATTTTATTTTGGGGGGATTGTTTTTATTTTTTCATTTTGTTGATGGTCAAAACAGGAATATTGCTTTCTTTCTTTAAAAAAACATAGTTTTTATTGTTGTAAAACACACACAACAGAATTTCCCATCTTCACTGTTGTTAGTGCTGCTCAGCGGCGGTAAGAACATTTATAATGTTGAGTGACCATCGCCACCATCTCCAGGCCCTTCACCCCAAACGGAAACCCCCCCCCTCTCCCGCATCCCTCCCCAGCCCTGGAAACCGCCGTCCACTTCCCTCCCCATGAATGTGACCACTGTGGGAACCTGATGGAAGTGGAACCACAGTGTTTGCCTCTTTGTGTCTGCCTCTGTCACGGAGCACAGTGTGCCCGGTTCATCCGTGTCAGAGTGTTCTGCCGTTCCGAAGGCTGAATCGTATCCCACTGCATATGGGCTTTCTTTTTGAAACAGATTTAAAATGATTGGCCCACAAGTAGAGGCCAAGGCCATGGTGTATGGGACATGGACAGGGGACTTCTGGGAGCCAATTCCCGGTCACGGTCGGGACACCCCAGGCGGGCACTCACAGCCAAGCTGCAGGCGCAGGCACAGGGGTCGGCTTTGGGCTTTGACTGAATTCACTCCTAAGTGGCGAGAGCTCACTGGGGCTCTGGGAAGACAAGGAGACGTGGCTGCCATGTCTCCGTGGCAGAGGCTCAGCCTGAGCACTGCTGTGGTTGAGGGTTCAGGCCACGCCCGGCTGAGTTATTTATCTCTCAAGCCTGGCTGTGGGCACGGCTGGTGGGTGACTGTGCAGCTAAGGTGGCGGGTGGAGCGGCACCACTGTGATACCCCTGACATCAGCAGACGGGGGGTGGGGAGTACCCCCTGATCAGGCGGAGGCATCGCTGTGTCTAGGAGGGGTATGTATGTATTTTGAAAAAAGTAGTATTTTAGATTTAGAAAATGGAAAAACATGATTTTGAAATGTCAGGGATCGTAAAGGAGCTCTGATAGACTAGTTGATGAATATGTGGCACATTTTATGACACCGAGAATTACAAGAGTCAAAAAACATGTTCACTCCCATGGTCCTCTCAGCAGTGTGTTAGCAGGTGCCGTTGGCTTTGGAGGGGGATGGAGCCTGGCACAGGCTGCTGAGGGACTTGCCAGGGTCACTCCATGGCAGGGCGCTCTCTGGGGGCCCAGTGCCTGTCCTCACAGCACGTTCCCTCCCAGGGTCCTTCTGATGTGCCACCGTCCCTTGTCTCTGCCCTTGACCGTGCTGGAGTTTCAGTTTCTTGTGTCCACATCACTGTTTGCTTTGTCTTTGCAGAGTGAATTTGTTCTGGCAGGAAGTGCCCCCGTGTGGGTCAGACCGTCTTGTGAGCTCTGGGCAGGGCAGCACAGGCTGTGCCAGCCACGCCTTCTCCCAGAGCAGGGCCCACTGCATGCCAGGAGGCCGCAGAGCCTTCACGGGGAGCCCACTCAGGGCACGCGTCCCCGTGCCAGGCTGGGGCCTGCTCGCTGGGACTCCTTTGGTGGCATCTCCCTGTGAATTTGCATTTGGAAATGGCTGAGTGGGGCCGGGCTAATGTTCCTTTTCCACGAGGGAGTTCTGTTACCAGGCTCTTACTGTTTTAAATAAAGTATTTTTGTTTATGCTCCAACAATTTGAACTTAACTAAAAATGTTCTTTCATTAGGGATGTTGCTTGCTTATAGTTATTTAAGGGAAAATTCTGAGTCTCACTTTCAGTAAATTTGGAGCTAAGTCATATTCTAATAATATTGATTGATGATGTGGGAGAGAGAGAGAAACACTGACTTGTTATATTTTCGATCCATTGACCAACTCTTGCATGTGCCTGAGCTGGGATGGAACCCACAGCCGTGGTCTCAGGATGATGCTCTAGCGGCTGAGCTATGACGGGGCCGAGGGTGGGTGTGGAACTCCCTGCGCAGCAGCCCTGCTCTGTGGGGACAGCCTGGCTCCGCCTTGCAGTGACGCGCGCAGCGCCTCTCCTTCCTTAATCGAATTGTTTTACTTCTGTCTGTTGCACATCCGAACAAATGTGACCTGTGCGGCATCTTCTAGACGGTTTTAAACTGGCCAGCTTCCACGAGCCGGCTGGTAGCAAAGACGCCACGGGGCCCCGTCCTTGCAGCACCAGGAGGGCTGAAGGAGGCATTCGGTGTCAGAAGAAGATGGGTCAGTAGGACTTCCCTGTGTCCTCGGTCCCGGCGCAGGCGAGGGGCTGGGCCTTGGTGGCCGGAGTGTGTCCTCCCGGGGCCCTGGTCTGCGCGCCGTCTCCCTGCGCCTGGGACCCGAGCGGGACCGCGGGCCCTGCTGTGAACGGTCCAGGGAGCGCGCCTGCACCCGCCTTCGTGCTCTGTGCTTGCTTCTGACTTCACTGATATTTCTTCCAGCTCAGTGATCCAAGTTTATGCCTTTTTTGTTAAGAAGCGTTTTTTAATTCTTTTATGAATATTTTCAAACATACGCCAGAGTAGTAAGAACAGTACAGTGAACCAGGCCATCAGCAGGGGCGTCGGGGTCATCGGGCAGGGGCATTAGAATCAAGGCGCTGCCCACTTGATCTCACTCTCGGGGCCCCTTTTCCTCCTGATGTATTTAAAGCAAATCCTAGAAATTACATCCACACGCGTTCGCTGTCGCAAGCCCTCAGGATCTGGGTCGTGCTGGCCCGCGCATCGTGTAGTCGAGTCAGCTGCATTCCTCAGGTCACCGGTGCTCAGGAAAACGTGCTCGCCCCAGAACCTTTCCTGGATCTCGTTGTTCTGATCCATACGCAACGAGGACCACACATTCATTTCATTGTCTCTCTTAGTCAAGAAAGCTGCCACCCTCCACTCCCACCCCACGTGCTTCCCCCAAAGCATTGACTTGGGGGGGAGGTGGGGCAGTGTGTGTGCAGCATGTTCACACCTCTGCTCCTGTGTCCTCCTCAGGACAACACTTACCTCACTCCTCAGTCCTTCATATTTCCTGGAAACCAGGTGTTTACAAAGGTTCAACTGTTCTTTTTCCTTTCTTTTTCATCTTTATTGTTGAGGGTATTACAAATGTTCCTCCCTTTCCCCCTGTTGGCCCTCTCTACCTGGTTTCCGCCACACCCCAGGCCTTCACCACCTTATTGTCTGTGTCCAAAGGTTATGCATATCCTATATAATAGTCCTATGTAATAAGAGAGGAACATGCCAATTAGCAGTTACACCCTGAGGCAGAACGACCAAGTGCATCACGACCAGATCACGGATCAGCTGGAGGGTGGGCCAGCGAGGTACAAGCGGGCTGCGGAGAGCTGCAGGGGAGCAGGGCAACAAGCTATTAGTGGGGGGAGGTTGGAGGGGGGGTATGGGGAAGCGACCTACTGGCTACAAGCAGGCAGCAGAGAGCTATAGGATGGGGCAGGGCAACAAGCTATGAGGGGGAGGAGGGGGCAGGGCAACAAGAGGGCATCAGCGACCTACTGGCTACAAGCAGGCAGGCGGCAGAGAGCTACAGGACGGGGCAGGGCAGCAAGAAAGCAGGAGGCAGAGAGCTACAGGAGGACGGGGCAGCGGGCGGAGAGCTATAGAAAGGCGGCAGCAGCCTACTGGCACATGGATTCGTGTGCAGGGCTACTAGTATGCCTATAAGATCTTTGGTTAATCTCTTCCTGCCCCCCCTCCCCACTGAGATTCCTCAGCCTGTTCCATTTCCATGCCTCTGATTCTATTTTATTCACCAGTTTATTCTGTTCATTAGATTTCTTAGTCATTTATTTTGATTTTTAGATTCAATTGTTGATAGATATATATTTATTGACGTTTTATTGTTCATATTTTTCTTCTTCTTCATCTTCATCTTCATCTTTATCTTCATCTTCAACCTCAACTTCTTTCTCTTATTTAAGAACTAGAGGCCCAGTGCACAAAATTTGTGCATGGTGGGGGGGGTGTCCCTCAGCCTGGCCTGTGCCCTCTCACAATCTGGGACCTCTCAGGGGATGTCCAACTGGCGGCTTAGACCCGCTCCCTGCTGTTCAGAGGCGGGAGAGGCTCTGGCCACCACCACTACACTCGCCAGCTGTGAGCCAGCTACTGGCTGAGTGTAGCTCCCCCTATGGGAGTGCACTGACCATCAGGGGGCAGCTCCTGCTTGGAGTGTCTGCCCCCTGGTGGTCAGTGCTAATCATAGCAACCAGTTGTTCCTCTGTTCAGTTGATTTGCATATTAGCCTTTTAGTATATAGAATAATGCCAATATTGCTATCTATATAAATAAAAATGTAAATGTTCATTTGCTCAAAATCTTAAACCTCTGAAAGTTCTTCACCAATTGCTTTGAAATTTTGACACACGTTGCATTCGAACACACGTGTGTTTTTATATACCTACATTATATAGATGTCACACCTGTGACAGGTAAAAACATGCTTTTGTTGAAAAACAAATAAAAACATGCTTTATTTGAAAAACAGCACCATCTGTTGGACGTAAAAGCAACACATGCTACGAACATAACAATATTATTCAGTCTAACATTCAAAGCTAGGCAGTCACAAGTCTGTTGACACTGTTGTGGAAGCAGATGAAGTGGTTAATTATCCAACAGAATTTTGGAATTCACTCGATCTGCCAGAGATGCCACCGCACGTACTGCAATTGAAAATCGGCGTGCCAATTATGTTGCGAAATATCAACCAGCGTGGGACTGGGCCTCGGTTTAGGGTTGGGGTAGGGCTCGGGGCGCATGTGGCCCCCGCGGTCCTCCCCACGCTGGTGCTGAGGGCTCTCGGGGGGTGTGGCAGGTGAGGGTCGGGGAGCTTCCTCAGCTCCTTTTTCCTCCGGCTTTTGGGTGGCTCGGCAAGGGCCCCTGCCGGCGGGAGTCGGGAGCGGCAGGGCCGCTTCAGGCACAGGGCGCGGGCTGCAGGTGAAGAACGGGGGTGCAGGCCAGCGCTGGGGGGCCCAGGCTGCAGAGGCACACGTGTGTGAGGCCAGACCAGCCGGGCAGGGTGGGGGTGGCGGTGTGCCAGGGGCAGCCGCCCAGGAGGCACATTGTATACCCACAAGCATTATGCAATTAAACATATTAGAAACGTGTGCTTTCTCTTTTCCTTCTCTCCCATTTAACCAGACTGAGCCACAGCGACGTGTGGCCGGGTACAGCTAGTTAATAATAAGAGACTACTGAATGAAATTTAAGTTTTTGCCGCTGTATTTAGCCTTAGAATATATTTAACTATGATGTACAGCCAAAACTTTAAAATTGTTATTTTCTCTGTGCAATTACAGACATATCTTGTTTCACCGTGCTTTCTTTCTTGCACTTAGCAAATACTGCATTTTTTACAAACTGAGGGTTTGTGGCAACTCTGCATGGAGCCAGTCTGTCCACACCATTTCCCAACACCATTTGCTTAACTTTGTGTCTCTGTGTTCATTTTGGTAAATCTCTCCATATTTCAAGCTTTTTCATTATTATTATACTAGGGGCCCGGTGCACGGAATTCGTGCACTGGTGGAGTGGGTTCCTCAGCCCAGCCTGCCCCCTCTCACATATTGGGAGCCCTCAGGGGGTGTCCTACTGATGGCTTAGGCCCGCTCTATGCTCCCCTTGGTGGGAGGCAACCAGGCTAATCAGGGGAAACCACCAGCCACCAGCCCCATCACCCTGCTGCTGCAGACACTACCAGTCACCACAGCCACCAAGGTGTTTTCATCAACATGGACTCCATTCCCTTCACCATGAAGAAATGACAACTTTCTTTAGGCATTTTCAAGATGTGTCTTTCATAGGATATGACATTTCTTTCTTTCTCTCTCTTTTCTTTTCTCTTTTCTTTTCTTTTCTTTTCTTTTCTTTTCTTTTCTTCTTTCTCATCACCTGAGGATATGTTTCCATTGATTTTTAGAGAATGTGGAAGAGAAGGGAAAAACAGAGAGAAACATCAGAATGAGAGGAACAGTTGGATTGGTTGCCTCCTGCATATGCCCTGACCTGGTCCCCGGCCAGGGAGGAGCCTGTAATCTAGGTACATGCCCTTGGTCAGAATTGAACCCAGACCCTGCAGTCAGCAGGCTGAGGCATTATGCACTGAGCCAAACTGGCTAGGGCAGGATATGACATTTCTTAGCCCTCCAGCAGTGGACCTTCATTTTGTTTCTCCAAGAGTGTGATGGAAAAACCTTAGATCACCTTTTTGGATTCTTATTACCCAAGTTACTAAGAATATTACCAGAGGCATACAGGGAGCTTAGCCAATGAGCAGTCAGAAAAGATGTTTCCTCTATAGTTCACTCTGATCACCGGCTCCACCCCTGTCCCTCCAGTCCCAGCTCCACCCCTGCCCAGGCCTGTAACCTCTGGCCAAGGATACAGGCCTGAGCAGGGGACCCCCAGACCCTTGTGATCACTGGCTTCACAGAGCCCAGGCCTCTGCAATCACCGGCTCTGATCCTGTTCCCTGCCAACACCGGCTCTGCCCTTGCCCCACTGGCAGCCTCTGGCCAAGGCTGCAGCCTGGGCAGGGGACCACCAGGCCCCTGAATTGCCAGCCCCACTGGTGCCCAGACCCCTGTGATCGCAGGCTCCGCCCCTGCCCAGGACTTATGCCTGGCCAAGGCACCCTCATACCCCTCTGATCACCGGCTCCTCCCTTGCCCATGTCTGATGCCTCTGGTGAAGGCCTCTGGCCTGGGCAGGAGACCCCCAGCCCCCTCTGATTGCCTGTTCTGCCCCTCGGGGCTCCCCGACTCCCCAGCCATCTACCTGGCTAACAGGCCTGACCACTTCAGTGGCGGGGCTCAACCGGACTGGGTGCTGCCATCTTGTGGCCATGGGGGCAGCCATCTTTGTGACAGAGTGACACCTAATTTGCATATTACTCTTTTATTAGATAGAATGTGGTATGGGCGCCTCCATCTTGTGGCCACGGGGACGGCCATCTTTGTCACGGAGTGACACCTAATTTGCATATTACTATTTTATTAGATAGGATTGCTGTGGTGACCTGTGCTCCGTGTGCTTTGACGTTATTTTATAATTTGGGGGCACCATGAATGGTGCTCATATAAGACAGTAGTCATCTAAGAGTGGCTTAATCACAAATCTTGTGTGTGTTCTGAATGCCCTGTCTGTCTGCCTCCCACTCCTCAGGCCTCTGTCTTCCTGAGGCCGGCAGCATGGAGGTGAGGCCAGTTAGTAGCCCTCCAGGCCTGCAGTGCTCACTGAGGGCCACAGTCTCTCCCGTGCAGAGGCGCTGAGAGCTGCAGCAATGGCAGCGAGGACTGGGAGCGCCACACCCGCGGAGCTGAGGAGGCAGCGCTGGGAGGGCGGCTCCGACCATGAAAGAAGCTCCTCTGGGGTCCACGCTGTCCAACAGGCCACAGGCCACAGGTGGGCACTTGTGAGAGAGGAGGGAGGACACTGGTGAGAGGAGGGCGGGCAGTGGTGAGAGGAGGGAGGACACTGGTGAGAGGAGGGCGGGCAGTGGTGAGAGGAGGGAGGACACTGGTGAGAGGAGGGCGGGCAGTGGTGAGAGGAGGGAGGACACTGGTGAGAGGAGGGCGGGCAGTGGTGAGAGGGAGGGTAGTCCTGCGGGAAGCTCACAGCTGCCCTCTTGTCAGGAGTTACCATAGCTGTTCCTCCTCCAGCAGCCCCGCCCGTCAGCCACGGCCACAGTGTCAGGCGACCCCCCCTCCAGCTAAAAGATGGCCACTCCTCGAAGGCTCAGGTGGTGGTTAGCAGTTTTATCAGTAAAGTAATTTTTCAATCAAGATATGTTTTTAATCATATAAACCTCAATTTTGTGGTCCTCCGTTTAACAGACTTTGGATTTAATGGTCAAAGTTTCTGGTGTGTATATCATATGTGAAAATTAACACCCTGTTAATTTTAAAATGCTTTTAACCAAGATTTGCTTGTAATTAAATTAACATGTTATTTTTTTGTTATTAACTTATTTATAGTTTTTTGTAATCCTCACCCAAAGAATATTTTTCCATTGAATTTTTTTTTAGAGAGAGTGGAAGTGAGAGGGAAAGACAGAGAAACATCGATGTGAGAGAAACACATCAATTGGCTGCCTTCTGCACGCGCCCTGACCAGGACCTGGGCCTGGGCCTGGGAAGGAACCTGCAACTGAGGCACATGCCCTTGGCCAGAATCGAACCCGGGACCCTTCTGTCCGCAGGCCGACGCTCTAGTCACTGAGTCAAGCTGGCCAGGGCAATTCACTGCAATTTTTAACAAATTTTAACAAATAGGCCGTATGTTGGGAAAAACACTAGTAATGTTGCCGGCATAATAAATATTGCACGTCCTCTGCATGTTGAATCCAGTCACTGCTCTCAGCCACGTCCCGGGACTGGTGAGCGAGCGGCCACACCGCGGGGAGCGCGTACCTGGTTGTGCGGGCGTCGCTGCAGGGGCCCCTGTCCCGGGCAGTGGCTCAGCCCCACCAGCTGCGCGCCTGTCCCTCCCTTGGGGGCGGGAGTGCTCACGTTTGCTAGACGTGTCAGTGTGAACGTAAATGACTGTAAGGCACAGAGAGACCTTCTCTGTGACGTGGAACTTGCATACGAGCTCAATTTTAGTTACACAAACCTGTCCACGTAAGTGAAAGTAAGCTCTCACCTGTCAATCTTTAACCCATGCGTTCGGAAAGCCTGCTTCATCGCGGGATGGACTTTGGGCTGCAGCATCCCCGTTGTCCGCATAGGCTGGTGCGTCGAGGGCTGGGGATGCTGTGGCCCCTGGCGGGACGGGGGCACACCTGCACGGGAGGCCTGAGCCGGCCAGCGTCTGCGGACGCATATGTGTTAATAACCTCGTCAGCAGTTCTGTTCGTCCATTCACTCAATTGCTATGGATTGCTTTCTTTTATTGATTTACCTTAATTTTATAAAAGTTTAAGCTTTTTTACGATTTCTTAATCAAACCTAAAATATCCATAAAACAAAATATATGTCGAGACACCATGTTTCCATCGCTTGCGGCTCGGCTTCCTGCTTTTGAGAAACATTGGACAAATACACCATGTCCCCATGCATGTGGCATGCTGCGCACCCCCACCCCCACCCCCGCGGGCCCTGGATGTCGCTCTGTGTCGGAGAGGAGGGTGGCCCGCTTCACCTTCGCCTTCACTGTGCAGACAGGCTGAGTCTTCCGTCTGTTCTCTGCTGATGGACGTTTGTGTGTTTCCCACCTCCGTCAGCACAGCAAAGGTTATCACTCGTGATGACCTGTTGGCAAGGAACTTGTGCTTTTGCTGTCGCACTGTTGGGACGAGCACTTGAAGGGGTCGCTGGGCCCGGGAGTAGGACGGCTCCGTGGGATTCACAGGCTCCGTGGGATGTCTCACTGCCTCTCCGTGACGCTTCCACCAGCGAGACATGCCTCTCGGCACTGGGTGGCGTGTCTGCTTCCCCAGGCTTCATCAGACCTAGGGTCACGGTTTGGCCAACCTCATAGGTATTCCTGCAGAGTTTTATTTTCATTCCTTTTATTAGGGTTCAGGGCTGTTTTCAGAACCTCCTTTCGTACCCTTTGCCTGGTATTTTATTGGGCGGTTCTTTTTTTTAACATTTAAATATTTTATTGAGTTTAGAGACAGAGGAAGAAAGAGGGAGAGAAGGTCATCAGTAGGACAGAAACATGGATCTCTTGCCTCCTGCGTGACCCCTCTTGGGAGTCGAGCCCACCACCGGGCCTGTGCCCTGGCCAGGAAGCGAACCTGCCACCTTTTGGTTCCTGGGTCAACATTCAACCACTGAGCCACACAGTCCGGCCTGTTCTTTTTCTTCTTCAATTTCAGATACTGTCAATATGTTAGGAATATTATCTTTTACCAGTTTGATTAGGACATGTGTTTGTGTGATTTTCTTTATGCTTTCTCTGCATGGGGTTTGAGATCTGCGAAAAAATCCATTGCTTTTCAGAGAGAGAGGAAGGGAGGAAGGAGGGGGAAGAGAGAGAGAAACATCGATGTGAGAGAGAGAAACATATCAACTGGTTGCCTCCTACATGCACCCAAACTAGGGGACAGGGAACGAACTGCAACCCAGATACGTACTCTTTTTTTAAAATATATTTTTGTTGATTTCAGAGAGGAAGGGAGAGGGAGAGAGAGATAGAAGCATCAGTGATGAGAGAGATCATTGGTCAGCTGCCTCTTGCATGCCCCACACTGGGGACCAAGCCCAAACCTAGGCATGTGCCTTTGATCAGAATCTAACCCAGGACCCTTCAGTCCGTAGGCTGACTGTCTATTCACTGAGCCAGACCAGCTAGGGCTTGTTAATTCTGTTTCCTCTGTAGGTAATTATTTTACACTGTAGGCAGTTTTTATCACCATATCCTCAGGTTCTCTACTCTTTCCCCCGCTATGTCTAATTTACCTTTAATCCCATCCAGTATATTTCTGATTTCAGACAGGGATTTCTACCTCTGCACGTTAGCTCTGCGTCTTTTTGTATACCTCCTGCTCAGCCTCTTGACATGCTGAAGCTGACCTCTGCTTTTTGAACATTGGAGTGTATTTACACTGGCTGTTTTATGTCCTTGCCGATTGGTATCTATCTGTGTTATTTCTGTTTCTATTGGTCGGTGTTTCTTCTGTGAGGAAAACCGATCTCTGCATCTTCGCTCCTCTCCCTGCTTCTGTTTCTGAGAAGTGTTGCTAATGGCACCAAGACAAGAACATTTAAGTGACTGTTTCAATTAGACATGGAAAATCGATGGCACTTTCAGTGTGAAGGAGGTTGAGTTTATCTGTTTTTCACTTATTGTAAATACTTAGAAGATTCGTTTTAATTTGAAGGCAAAAAGACAAGGAAATTATGTAAAAAGAAAGGTTTAAAATGTACTTTCTTAACCATCCAGTGAGGCATGTACACAGCAAAAGCCCTGGAAGTCGAGGGTGTGACCCTCCCTGCCCTGCCAGCTCCTGTGAGGATGCTGCTCAGACGCAGACATTTCCTTTAGGCAAGTGGGGCCTTGGGAAGTGGGCCCTGGTCCACCCTCTTCCCGTCATGGTCACTGCCTCTGAGTAACTGTGATGAGGGTTGAGTGGCATTTAGGAATGACAGTTACTTACACTTTAATTTTTGTTTTTTAGAAAGCATGGTTTATTTTATAATTAATTCGTTAATTAATTTCATTAATCCTCACCCGAGGATATTTTCCAACTGATTTTTTTTTTTTTTTTTTTTTTGAGAGAGAGAGAGTGGAAGGGTGGGGGAGAAACAGACAGAGAAATATCGATGTGAGAGAGACGCACTGATTGGTTGTTGCCCACACAAACCCCGACCAGGGCTGGGGATCAATCCTGCAGCCGAGGTCCATGCCCTTGACTGAATGGAACCCAGATCCTCAGCCCACAGGCCGGCGCTCTACCCACTGAGCAACACTGGCAGGGCTAGTGCATCTTCAGTTCACCATTTTGTGTGTGTGGCTTCCAGACCAGGCATTAGACAGTAGCTGTTGGTGTTTGGACACAGAGGGATCTTCCTCTATTGCAAAGGCGCAGACGTGAGCGAGGCGCACGCGCTGCCCATGTTATTGTGAACCAGGGTCTCAGTGGCCAGAGGTGTTCCATTCAGTTGGACATTTAATATGCAGAGACTTGCTTTCTGAAAGTGAAGCTTGGATCAAGTTATTTATGGCTGTGTTTGTGCAGAAGCTGTAGGTGTAGTCAGTACGATGTTTATTTCCTGAAAGTACCTCTGGGAAAAGCAGAGAGAATAAATATTGTGTGTGAGTTTCCAAGCAACTCAGATGTTGTCTCCCCCACGCTCCCTCTGGCCTCCTCCCCTCCTTCGCGCGCCCCCCCCCCCCCAGGTCTCCACAGTGTATTACAGGGGGAACCAGAAACACCAGGCCACCAGGCCTCGGGGCTCGCCTGCACTTGGTGTTCTCAGGGCGGAGTGGGGGTGCTCTTCCTGAGACGAGCGTGCAGGGGGCGCACTCACTGCAGAGCATGCTCACAGGCCAGGAGGCCTGGTCTGCATCTCCGGCTGCTCTTGCTGTGAGCGTGGATTTGTGAGTCATTTATTTAGAAATTATCAGTGTTGTTTGTTTTGTGGTCTTAGTTGAGGTTTCTCATACTGTATTTTAGTTTTGCCTAGGGATTTATAAACCTGACTTGTTACTTCCCGCATGGGTAATGTTTAAGATCCACCGAACTTTGTTTTTCTGCAAAATTAGGGTCTTAATAAAACAAAGTGTAACTTTGATATTTGGACTTGTGCTCTCAGCCACGGCGCTCCTGTGAGCGCTGATCGGAGAGAGCTGCTGGCCTCCAAACAAAACACCACAGATGCGGAGTCAGCAGCAACCGCTTCCGCACAGCCCAGAGGCTGGACGCGCGAGACCCAGGTGCCGGCAGAGGGGGTCTGTGGAGGCCTCGCCCGGCGGGCAGCCAGCTCCGGCCGTGTCCTCCGCACATCCTCGTGTGTGTGCCACTTCTTATGAGAACACCCGTCCTCCTGGGCCAGGGCTCCACCCTGTGACCCAGAGAACCCAATCGCCACCCATAGGCCTGTCTACAGCGGGACAGGCCGGCCTGGGCCTCCAGGGAGCTGGGGTGGGGACAGGCCACAGCAGGTCCTGGTCTTGGAAGTCCCGCTCTGGGAGAGCTGCCATTGTGTTGAGTTCATTTGTAGCCTTTTTCTCACTCTGCCTCTTCAGTGCATGACAATCCTGCCTTTCTTCTCTCCTCTCTCCCGTCTCCCGCCACGTTGCGCATGACTTGGCTTTGACCATGACCCACAAACAGGTGCATTCATGTGCACGGGACTCTGAGGTGCAGTTCACGGGGCAGGGTCACCTATGAGCGTGTGCACTGCCCTCTCCTCTGGGTCGTGTTTAGAAGCTGGTTTCTAAGGAGCCACTTGGCGTCACGCACGTGGAAAGGCTCCGTCCCTGATGTAGAGCATTTCTGAAGCCAATCATGAGACTTCCCTGCAGAGGAAATGATAGTTTGGAGCAGTTCCCTGCCATGTGGCAGCTTTGATAGGAAATGGGAGACGGCGCAGTGGAAGTTTCCTCGCGCGCTGTCCTTGCTGGGGAGGCGTCCACGCGTCACCGCAGGCCCAGGTGGCGGGGGTTGGGGGAGCCGTCACGCAGCCTCGCTGTGCTCAGGGGGGCCTCTGTGTGCAGTGATTCTCTTTCTCAAGTTTCGTTTAGAATTATCTTTTCCTGCCGTAAGCTCTTCCCCAGCAGGTAGAAGTTGTCCTTTTAGTCATCACCCGAAGATATGTTCTCATTGACTTTAGAGAGAGGGAGGGAGAGACAGAGAGAGAGACACGGAAGTGAAGGAGAAGCATCCACCGGCTGCTCCCATACACTCCTGAGCGGCACTGAACTGGCTGCCTAGGTATGTGCTCTGCGGGGAGTTGAACCCACAACCTTTCTGGGGTCCGGGATGATGTTCCAAACAACTTGTGATGCAAGAAATGCATGGTGGTCTCCTCTGCTGCTGGTGGGGGGCTCATGGGGAGCTGCTGGGATAGGCATTCCCAGAGGCCCCCTGGGAAGGCGAGCGAATGTTTTCTGTGTGGAATTATATCTGGTTTCCTCAGCCCCACCTCCCTCAGCCCAGTCCTGCAAGAGTGCAGCTGGGAGTAAAGCCAGAGCCCAGTTTCTGGTCCATGTGCAGCGGGGCAGGTCCTGCACCCGGCGAGCTACAGTCCATCCATCTGGCATGGAGTCCACACAGCCATGGGCCACGTGGCGGTGAGGGAGCCCAGGGCGAACCCCCTGCTACCAGAGGCCAGAGCACAGCGTGGGAGCCTTCGCTTAGAAGGTGACGGATCTCGAGTCGCCCTTCCCTT
Organism: Murina feae; assembly: GCA_004026665.1. NCBI lineage: Eukaryota > Metazoa > Chordata > Mammalia > Chiroptera > Vespertilionidae > Murina > Murina feae. The sequence goes on from PVJC01010356.1 coordinate 36,842, forward strand.
GAGGTGGCCACCCCTGCTCTGGCCATTGCCTTCCCTTTGCTCCTTTGCACTTAGTAATAACTGGGGACGTCCCCATGGCATTGAACGAGCCACCAGCCAGGGCCGTAGAAGAATTTTGAAAGAATAGCAGTTCAATGTTTCGATGGCGTCTTCATCCACATGATACACTGTGATGTGGTCATGGCGTCTGCTTACCAGCTGAGATGAAGGAACCTGCTTCCCATCCGGGGACGTGGCTGAGGGGCTCTGCCGCCAGCAGGGCTAGGCCTGTGGCCTCTGGCCGCTCCCTCTTGCTGATTCCCAGCCTGTTGGGGCTGCAGGGTCCTTCCAGGGTGAGTGGTGTGACCTGTCATTCATACGAGACCGAGACTGTGGAGATGCCTCAGCCGCTGTCTCCTCTCTCAGGCGCATCGCATAGATGGGACGGCTGGAACAGAAGGGCCGCCAGGTGAGGCCTCGCCCTCTCCCTCCTTCCTGACCCTCCAGCTCTTCCTGTGGAACAGGAAGTGTGTGAAGCATGGAGCACATCGCAGAAGGCCAGCGCGCTCTCCTCTTCCCGCTCGCTCCTCGCTTTCCAGGAGGTTCCTGGGCCAAGCGATGAAAGATGAAGTGAGGAGAGCGAGGCCCGCAGGCAGGTCTGCCGGCCCAGCCCAGCGCTCTGGAGGTCGTGGCGTGCTTTGCCTGCTGCGGATGCCGTGGCCCATCTGCTGGCACAGGGCGTCTGTGGTGTCTGTGCTGGCGCTGCGGTTGCTGTGTGAGGACACTGACCCAGCAAGGAGGTGCAGGCGGGCGGCGGGCAGTAGGCCCTGCCCACCCCATTGGCCCCGAGCCTGGGAGCCTGGGGCCAGCGGTCTGGGGCCAGGGCCGGGCAGGCAGCATTTGGAAGCTTCACGGGTTCGTGCAGTGGAGGCCAGAACAGTTTGGTTTGATTTTGTGTCAAAACTTTCTTTCCCTTTAGGAGAGGAATGGGGGTCCGGAGGGCCCCTTCCTCGCTGAGAGGGACAAGGAGCCGGAGGGTTACAGCCAGTCACCTGGAGCTGTGGTTGGGGCAGGTGTCTGACCGGTGGGGTCGGACCGGACCTGGGCTCAGCAGCCTTGGTACCTGGGTTCTGGGTTCTGCTGGGAGAGACTCCAACTGTAGGAATGTTTATTAGAAAAGTTACAGACGGGGAAGCAATGATGGCAGGAGAAATGGCTGAGGAAACATGTTGCAGAGGCACAGAATGGCCCTTGGAGCTTGGAGTGAGGGAGCTGATGGGGGCAGGGGAGGGAGGGAGAGGAAAGGGCAGGTCCCATTCCTGGAGGGAGGCATGGCGTCCCCCTCTTAGGGCTTTAGGTGGAGAGCTTAGGGGGGGTCCCAGGGAGGGAAGATCTCAACAGAACAGGCAGCAGCTCTCCAGGTGTGTCCTCTCAGTGTCCCGGTCTCCTCCGTGGGCAGGGGGGGTCATTCCCCAGTGCAGCTGCGCCTGACGGCAGCCATGGGGTCACTTTGCTGGTTCTGTGGCTTCTCTGGGCCTGGAGCTGAACTACAACTGAGGCCTAGATGTTACCTCTGGGGAGGAAAGGTCGGGGAGAGGAGAGGGAATTCCCTGCAGTGGATGGCCTGTCGCCAGGCGCCTGGGCCTTCCGCCCCGTGACCTGTACCTGCCCGGCGTCCTGGCTCTGCTCACGCCCGTCCGCTGCGACCAAAGCCCTGATGGCTGCTTCCTGGGTGTCTTGTCCTTTCAGAGCCAGACAAGCTGGCGGGTGCTGGGTAGCTGAGTAGGGTCACCGGTTGTTAGGGACTGGATCGTGACCCTCAAAGAATTCACACGTTGAAGCCCTGCCCCCTGTGGTGGTCCTGGGAGCTGGGAGCTGTGGGAGGCATTAGGGTGAGAGGAGGTCATGGACAGATCGACCCTGGGCCCCCTGCCCGGCCAGGAGTGGACAGTGAGGCAGCGGCCGTCTGCGAGCCGGGAGGGTCCTCCTGGAACCGGCTGCCGCACCGTGTCTGAGGCTCTGGGACTCAGTTATGAGCAACGGCTGTGGTCAGACCTCCGCCTGGTGTGCCATCGGGCAGCCCACGAGGCTGCGAGCGGACCAGGTGCCTGCGGGCCTGTGGGCAGAGGTGTGGGCAGCCACCGGCCGGCTCCAGGATGGACGGAATCCTGTCGCTAGTGGTGACCGAAGGACATTGCTTTGTCAGCGCCGTGCCTGAAACTTGGGAGGATACAAGAAAACAAGCGTTGTTTAAACTCATTTTTCCCTGTTGTGTTCCGAGCTTCCCGTTTACTCCTTCCCACACGGCCCGCTCACAGCCCCAGTGCAGGTAGATGTCCTTCACCCTCCCCGGTCGCAAACGCGCATCCAGTGCGTTCTGTGGCCTTTATGAATCGGATGTTGTAAGGTCCACTCATGCTCTCGTCTCTGGGAGGGAAGGTTCAGTGTTAGAATGAGGGCCTGGCTGTTAGTGGGGCATGGCCTGTGCTAGTGGGGCGTGGCCTTGCTGGTGGGGCGTGGCCTGTGCTAGTGGGGCGTGGCCTGTGCTAGTGGGGTGTGGCCTGTGTTAGTGGGGTGTGGCCTGTGCTAGTGGGGTGTGGCCTGTGTTAGTGGGGTGTGGCCTGTGCTAGTGGGGTGTGGCCTGTGTTAGTGGGGTGTGGCCTGTGCTAGTGGGGTGTGGCCTGTGCTAGTGGGGTGTGGCCTGTGCTAGTGGGGCGTGGCCTGTGGTTCATGACTCTTGCCCCTGCTTCCCTCCTGCTGTGGTTTGCCTGGTGCCCATCGCTCCTTCGTGACTAGTGTCTCCTGCTTCCACGTTGGAAATCTGGCTCTGCCATCAGCCTGTATCTGCCCTGGACACAGCTGGTGCCCAGGAGCCTCTCCTGTCCATTACCAGCTTGGTCATGCCCAGGACTTCACTGATCCTCTGCTCCGTGCCAGCCTGCACTGGCTGCGGACACAGCCCAGGTGCCCACTGCCCAGTGGCAAGGACAAGGATGCACCCTGACTACTAACACAGCTAACATGGCTGACACGGCTGACATGCTCACACAGCCAACACAGCCAACACAACTAACACAGCCAGTGCAGCCAACAGCTGACACGCTCACACAGCAACACAACTAATACAGCCAACACAGCTAACACAGCCAATGCAACTAACACAACTAACACAGCTAATACAACTAATACAACTAACACAGCCAACACAGCTAACACAGCCAACACAGCCAACACAATTAACACAGCCAACACAACTAATACAGCCAACACAGCTAACGCAGCCAACACAACCAACACAATTAACACAGCCAACACAGCCAATGCAGCCAACACAGCCAATGCAGCCAACACAGCCAACACAACTAACACAGCCAATGCAGCCAACATAGTAACACAGCCAACACAACTAACACAGCCAACACAACTAACACAGCCAACACAACTAACTCAGCCAACACAGCTAACGCAACTAACACAGCCAACACAACCAACACAACTAACACAACTACACAGCTAACACAGCCAACACAACTAACACAGCCAATGCAGCCAACACAGCTACATAGCCAACATAACTAACACAACTACACAGCTAACACAGGTAACACAACTACACAGCTAACACAACTACACAGCTAACACAACTAACACAGCCAATGCAGCCAACACAGCTAAGCTTTTGGTAACAGCCTTGCTTAATGCCTCAAAAATAGCATGGTTGCCCTGACTGGTTTGGCTCAGTGGATAGAGCATTGGCCTGCGGAGTGAAGGGTCCCAGGTTCGATTCCAGTTAAGGGCATGTACCTTGGTTGTAGGCACATCCCCAATGGGGAGTGTGCAGGAGATAACTGATCAATCTTATTGACGTTTCTAACTCTCTATCCCTTTCCCTTCCTCTCTGTAAAAAATCAATAAAATATATATTTTTAAAATAGCATTGTTTTGTTATCGTTGCTGCCTTTGAAAGAAATTAACTAACACACTTCAATGTTTTTCTTTTAACATGTTCTATGAAGCCTCTTTTTTTATTGTTAATCCTGACCTGAGGATATTTTTCTCCATTGCTTTTTAGAAAGAAAATAGAAGGGGAGAGAAACATTGACTGGTTGCGTCCACATGTTCCCCCTCTCAGGGCAGGGAGTGAACCGGCACCCAGGCACGTGCCCTTGACCAGGAATGCTCTAACTCCTGAGCCGCCGGCCAGGGCTGAAGCCTCTTCTTTATATATTTTGAGGGAAGTGCTGGGAGCCTGGAAGTCGTGTTCAGCCAGGCCTGCTGCAAGTGGCAGTGCCTCTCGGAGGCGCTCATTCTTAAGGGGAAACTGTGAGTGTGAGGTTCGCGCTGCTGCGTGGGGCTCCCACCCTGGACTAGCACCATAATCTCAGATATTTTTGTCATTTGTGTGGAGGCCATAGGAATGCCACACATGAGGGAGGCAGGACGTCCAGAGAGCATGCCCCAGGGCAACCCGGCTGGCATGGCCTTGGGACAGGTGTCAAGGTCCCTGTGGGGGCTCCAGTGGGGGTGCCGTCCTGGGCAGCTGGCAGACTGGTCCAGGATGTGAGAACCCAGGATGGAGAAATTCCATAAACACAGATTCGTGTCATGGCTCTTGTCTCTCAACCCCGTGTCTCTCCTGCTGCACCAGGGGCGACGCTGGAGGAGGTGGAGCAGCACTGGGACTGGCTGGAGCAGAACCTGCTGCACACCCTGTCCGTCTTCGACAGCGAGGAGGACATCACCAGCTTCGTCAAAGGGAAGGTGAAGGTGGGTGCCCCGAGCTGACACCCCCTGACCCCCACCCAGCTTCCTTGTTGCTTCCTTGTGACGGTTTGAACACAAGCATTTTTACCTTATTCTGCATTTTCTCCGCTGTGACTGAACTGGCCTAACACATAAAGGCAAATGAGCTCCTCTTGTCACCTGTTCAGTTTGGCAAAATACACCGAAAATGTAAAAAAGGCCTCATTCTCAGGCCCGTTTTTGTTGTCCTGTTGCAGGCCATTTTTTTGTCTTAGGGGGAAAAAGTAATATTTGTTCCTGCAGAACAACATTATTTGACTTTTAAAATTAGTTATTCCCAACTTGTTTGCAGTTGCGACATCTTGTGACTGTTTTGTTGGGCCTCACACTTTCCTCCCTATAAAAGTGGACACTTATTCTGAAAATATGCGAATTGAGTGGATGCAAAGCCAATTAAGTGTTGAGATGGCGAGAGAGACGGATGGGGAAGGACCTGGCTTTCGGAGTGTCTGCCGTTGTCTCCTGTGCATCGCCCCTCACATCACCGCACTCACAGCAGTAACATGGCCGGTAGCCACTGTTTCAATAACCTAACCAGGCAGAGAAATACTGTTTCTTAGTCAAAATGTTACCCTTTTTAAAGAATATGTTTTTATTGATTTCATAGAGGAAGGGAGAGGGAGATAGAAACATCAGTGATGAGAGAGAAACATTGATTGGCTGCCTCCTGCATGCCCCCTACTGGGGATCGAGCCCACAAACCGGGCGTGTGCCCTGACCGGGAATTGAACCCGGGACCCTTCAGTGCGCAGGCCGACGCTCTGTCCACTGAGCCACACCAACCAGGACCAAAATGTCACGCTTATGAAACAGCCACACAGGAGCAGTAGCAAGTTTTCCTCCTTTGGGGTGAAACATTCCAGATCATTGATTTTGCTGGGTTTTTCTCTTCGAAAGTCTCCCTTCCCTGCTCTAAGTACTCCGAGTCCATGCAGGGTGTCTGTGAAATTGTGATTTGAAGGGACAGTGGGAAGGGGGATGGGGGGAGGGAGGGACAGGTGGGGAAAGTTTGGGTACCTGTGGGGGGTCAGGGAGGAGACAGCGGTCTCTGAACCGGCCGGGAGGTGGCCGTGTTGGCTGGTGGCCTCTTGGCATTGCCGCCAGCCTTTGGGTGAGCAGGTGAGAGTCTGTGGTGGGTGTGCCCAGCCTGGCAGCCTGTACCTGGGCCCCTGGGCCAGGGTGCAATGAGGCTTAGCCGCAGAAATGCCCGTTTCCTGGTTATTTTCTGGGTCTGCCGTGGGTCGCGGTGGCTTTTTGCTTTGAGTGCTGGAGGGGGATTGGCTTCTGCCCTGTGGCTTTAAGCAGAGTTTCTGAGGGAGGAGAGATGTCCGCTGCCCGTCTAGGTTCTGTGGCTGTGGCCCCAGAAATTCAACTGACAAAAGTCAGAGTGACAAGAGAAAAACAAAGTTTATTAACGTGCATCATGCCAGCATGTGGGAGAAACTCTGGGATGAATGACTCGAAGGGGTGGCTAGAGCTTGGGCTTGTTAGCATCTTGACAGAGAGCAGTGTGTCTGTGAGAGGGGAGGGCAGCAGCGGGGAAGGAGCCTGCGCTGCAGGTGGCAGACAGTCAGCTGGAAGTCCCACCGGGAACTAGTGGGAGGTGAGGGCATCTCAGTGTGGACGCTCCGCGCTGTCTCGCTGGGCAGTCGGAGCTGTTTCCGAATGCTTTGTGAGTACTTGGAGCCACAGAAACCTCAACCATTACGCTCCTTTTCTACTTGGGAGGACTGGAGGATCCCTGTGAGATGTGCAGGTGTCAGTTAGGTAGTCATTAGCTTTTTTCTCCATTGATTTTTTTTTTAGAGAGAAAGTGGCGGGGGTGGGGGAGGGGAGACACACACACACATCGATTGACATCCTACTGCACGTGGCCCGGGATCGAGCCTATAAATAAAGTTTGTGCTCTTGACCAGGTTAAACCCAGGACCCTTTAGTTTATGGCTGACGCTCAATCCACTGAGCCAGATGAGCCAGGCGGTCCATTGTTGACTGGATAGCAGTATTATTGAGCGTAATGAGGAAGACGATTTGTTCATTTTTTGTTTTTTTAAAGACTAACTCCAGCTTGGGTGTTTCTTTGGTGTTGCACCAAACTCACATGCCAACCACTGA
>PVJC01010357.1:0-43836 GCA_004026665.1 Murina feae
TCAGCCCTGTGCTGAGAGACACCAGGTCTCTGTGTCCCACGGTAATTGCTGCAAGCAACGCTGAGAGAAACCCGCTTTGGGTTTCCTCCCGGTGCCAGTCAGTCCCCCTTCTCTGGGTGTCTGGGTCCTCAGAAACTCACCTGGAACTGGAGTTCAGAGCCGCTGGGAACTTGTGGCTCTCTCCATTTTGGAAAAGAACCGCGACCTCCGGCACCAGCCCTTTCCCCGAGCCCCGTGCGCGCACCTCTGTACCTCTGTACTTTGCTTCCGCCGCTCCTCTGAGTCTCAGACTCTTTTCTAGTTATAGGATTTGCACTCAGCCAGCCTTCCTGTGGGTGCGAGTGGTGTCCGTGTGTTCTTTTCGTGGTTTTTCTGAAATAGTTGATCACGGCTGCATTTACGGTGTTTACCTTATGCTGCCATCTTGCTGTTTCCCTATAATTTATATTTTCAATAATGATTAGATATTTGGCTTCCTCTTGCTCCCCCCTTATCTTCATTAATAGCTTTTAGATCCAATAAAGCAGCTTTATGATGTTTTCTATTAGTTTTTGAATTTACTAAAGCTTCAAAAGGTAGCAGTAGCAAACACTAAAATAAAAACTGTTTTTACTGAGAGAACCTAGATGGCGGCATGAGGTATATACCTAAATACACAGCCTCCACACCTACATTATAGAAATACAACTATACAGATAAATGGCCATCCTCCAGAACCAAGGGAGGGAAAGCTTTACAACTAGAAGGCAAGAGAAGGAGTGCTTTGAGACTGAATAGAAGCTCCCGGCACCCAAACTGAAAGGTACAGACACGCAAAATGGGTGAAAGGGTGGCAGCGGCTGCACTCGGGTCCACAGCTTGGAAGGAGATTATAAACTCCCGGGTCACACTGAATGTGACGCGGGCTGTAGGGCAATGGGGCAATGGAAGACCAGTGGCGTTCTAGCAGTGCTATTCACAGTGATCACTGATGCGGAGATTTGGGGACTGAGAATCATGCGCAGACCCCAGGGCTTAGAGATGACAAACTCGGTAGAAATTGCAGCATCAACAGAGGGGCAGCCATTGTGAATTGCTCCGCCCCCGGTGATTCTGAGACCCCGCCCCACCCCACCTACAGCCTCACCCAAGCTGTGCACCTGCCTGCCTGCAGCATAACCTAAGGGTCTGCAGCTGGGACGGAACTCCAATAGATCCAAACTCCAAACAACGAGGAGAAAGGCCTGCAGGTCATTTCCCCACAGTGATACCTCCCAGTGATAACTACAACAAGACTGTGCACCCAACCTTCAAAGGCATACAACAAGAGTGTCCACCCCAGGTGATTGGGGAGGCTGAATCACTGGGCCCTATATAGGACACCTAGCACAGAAAGCAAAAATGCGGAGACTAAGAAACAGATCCCAAAAGACAGAAATAGAGGAATGCAAACGACTGGATATAAAGTTCAAAACCACGGTTATTAGGTTTTTCAAAAATTTTCTAGAGACTGCTGATAAATTTAGTGAGACACTCGAGGATATGAAAAAGAACCAGCTAGAAATTAAGCATACACTGACTGAAATAAAGAATAATATACAGAGATCCAACAGCAGACAAGAGGATCATAAGAATCAAGTCAAAGATATGAAATATGAAGAAGCAAAACCTACCCAGCCGGAGAAGCCAAAAGAAAAACAAATCAAAAAGTATGAAGATAGTGTAAGGAGTCTCTGGGACAACTTCAAGCGTACCAACATCAGAATTATAGGGGTGCCAGAAGAAGAGAAAGAGCAAGATATTGAAAACCTATTTGAAGCAATGACAGAAAACTTCCCCCACTTGGTGAAAGAAATAGACTTCCAAGTCCAGGAAGCGCAGAGAACTCCTAACAAAAGGAACCTAAGAAGGACTATACCAAGACACATTATTATTAAAATGCCAAGAGCAAAAGACAAGGAGAGAATCTTAAAAGCTGCAAGAGAAAAGCAGTTAGTTACCTACAAGGGGTCACCCATATGACTATCAGCTGATTTCTCAACAGAAACTTTGCAGGGCAGAAGGGAGTGGCAAGATATATTCAAAGTGATGAACAGCAAGAACCTACAACCAAAATTACTTTACCCAGCAAGGCTATCATTCAGAACTGAAGGTCAGATAAAGAGCTTCACAGACAAAAAAAAAGCTAAAGGTGTTCATCACCACCCAACCAGTATTATATGAAATGCTGAAAGGTATCCTTTGAGAAGAGGATGAAGAAAAAGTAAAGATAAAAATTATGAACAATAAATACATATGTATCAACAAGTGAACCTAAAAATCAAGTGAATAAAAAATCTGATGAACAGAATAAACTGGTGAATAGTATGTAATCAGAGGCATAGAAAGGGAGTGGACTGACAATTTTCTGGGGTAAAGGGTGTTGGGAGTGCGGGAAAAGAATGGACAATGATCATACACCTATGAATGAAGACAGCGGGGGTGGGGGGAACAGAGAGTGGGATGGGAAATGGGAGGAGGGGAGCTATGTGGGAAAAAAAGAGGAACAACTGTAATAATCTGAACAATAAAGATAAACAAAACAAAACAAAAAAACTGTTCTTACCTTGGCTGAAACTTTTCCCCACATTGATTTCCAGAGGGAGTGGAAGGCAAGTGATGGGGGAGGGGACAATTTGGGAGAGAGAGATTGACTCCCAAGCATACTCCCTAATCTGGGCTGGAGAATTGAACCTGCAGCCCAGGTACATGTTCTTGGCAAACCTGCAGCCCTTCAGTGTGCAGGCCTATGCTCTAACCCCTGAAACAAGCTAGCCAAGGCACAACCAAAGCTTTTATAGACTATTAGAGGCCCAGTGCATGGATTCGTGCACTGGTAGGGTTCCTCAGCCTGGCCTGTGCCGTCTTGAAATTCTGGGTTCTACAGGGGATGTTGGACTGCCAGTTTTGGCCCGACCTCGCCTGTGGGAATTGGGCCAAAACCAGCAGTCTGACATTCCCTGAGGAATTTAGTAATGCGAAAAGCAACAGGCAGCTGGGAAGGAGCCTTAACCCAGGCCAGGTGCAGCACAGCTCCCCTTCATCCTGGCCCCGCTGCACCTGCTACCACCACCGCTTGGTAGGTTTGCTGAACGGTGCTCCAGCTGTGGGAGTGCACTGACAACTAGGCCGCAGCTCATGTGTTGAGTGTCTGCCCCCTCCTGGTCAGTGTGTGTCATAGTGACTGGCCAGTTGTTTGGTCATCTTAGGCTTTTATATATATACTAGAGGCCTGGTGAATGAAATTTGTGCATGGGGGTGGGGGAGTATCTCGCAGCCCAGCCTGCACCCTCTCTAATCTGGAACCATAGGTGGGATTGGGCCTAAACAGGCAGTCAGACATCTCTCTCACATCCCCTGCTGGCTCCCAACCACTCACCTGCCTGCCTGCCTGATTGCCCCCAACTGCCCTCCCCTGCCAGCCTGGTCACCCCCAACAGCCTTCCCCTGCTGCCCTGATCTCACCTCCCACCTGTCCTCCCTGCAGGCCTGATTGCCCCAATTGCCCTCCTCTGCCAACCTCATCTCGCCCCCAGCTGCCCTCCCCTGCCAGCCTGATCATACCCCTAACTGCCCTCCTCTGCCAGCCTGGTCATCCCCAACTGTCCTTCCCTGCTGGCCTGATCAGCCCTAACTGCCTCTGCCTTGACCCCCACCACCATGGAAGGAAGTCAGACATCCAGAAGATGGCCGGTTGACCGGTCTGATTAGCATATTACCCTTTTAGTAGTATAGATAGATTATATAGGATAAGATTGCTTAAATGGGGATGAAAAATCCCTTTATCAGCAGGAGATGCTCTTGGCAGACAAAAATACGTAATCCCTATATCTGGACTGATAGCCAGCCATATGCACTATGCTGCCAAATCAGTCATTAAAAAATTGAATTGCTTTTTTACACCTTACACCAAACAGCTATTGCCCTTAAAACCCCTCCCCAGCCCCCACCTTAGATTCTGCCTTCGCAGTTCACGCATATTAGGTTCTGATTGGTTGGTTTCTATGCCAGTCGGTGTCAAACACCTTGCAGTTCACCCAGATTTGGTTCTGATAAGCTGATTTCTTTGCCCGTCAGTGTCTCCAGGCCTATATCTGGGTCTCTCTCCAGGCCAGATCCTCAGCCTCCACGGCAACTGTGGATCAAGCCCTGCCTGTCTCTCCAGGCCTCTCTCCAGGCCTGATCCGTAATCTCTGCAACAGCTGCAGATCAGGCCCTGCCTCTTTCTTTCTCTGGGCCTTGCCAATAGCTGCAGTGGGTGCAGATCAGGCCCTGCCTTTCTCTCTCCAGGCCTGATCTGCAGCCGTGCCCACCTTGCCCCGCCCACTCCCCATTGCCCTGCCCACCTGCTGGCCACCAGCCTTGCTGTGATAGGAGCCTGTGGGCCACAGGGGAGCATTGAGAGTTGCTCTATGCAACTTCCTGGTGACCGATCATCCATCTAGTCATTTAGATCATGACGAACCCTGGCCTCTTATAATGTAGATGGACTAGGAGCCCCGTGCACAAATTCATGCACCTTAAAAGGACCTGTGGGCTGCAAGGCTGCAGTAGGCACAGGAGCAGGTCTTGGCCTGAGCCTCCCTGAGCCTCTGAGCCTCTCTCCTGGCCCCTGAGCCTCTGAGCCTTTGGCCCCTCCACCACTGCCCCCAGTCTTGTCTGCCAGCGGTCCCACTCCCAACGTCACCGCTCCCACGTGCTAAAGGAACTGGTGCCACTCACCCCTTCTGATGGTGCAGAGTGATTGGGGCCCACACCAGCAGCGGTTGCAAGCAGGACCAGCACCATAAGTGGTTGTGAGTGGCAGCTGCTGCCCCAATCACTGTTCAGGAACAGGTGGAGAAACCCTCAGGAGTGATTGGGGCTGGTGCCAGGCTCCAGCAGTGGGAGCAAGCAACAGCTCTGGCACTGGCATCAGGTACAAGTGCCCTTTGGCAGGATTTCAGCGTGTGAGAGCAAAGAATTTTCAATTACCACCAGAGGCTTGTCCTGATGACAGTGACCAGTGCCCCACCTTGGTCTGGTGCTCCCACTCACCTGCTTCACCATCCTGCTGTGGCCAAAGCCCTCCATGTTTCATCCATGCCCCCTGGTGGTCAGTGTACATCAGAGCGACCAGTTGTTCGATTGTTCTGCCATTTGGTCTATTTGCATATTAGCCTTTTATTATATAGGATTAGTTTGCACAGAGCTTTTGTATATGTTACCGTATCTTTCTTATTTAATACTAGGGGCCCAGTGCACAAAAATGTGTGTACTCGCGGTGGTCCCTCAGCCCGGCCTGTGCCCTCTTGCAGTCTGGGACCCTTCAGGGGATGTCCATCTGCTGGCATGCCTGGCCAGCCTGGGTGAGGGACTGATGGCTGTTTGCAGGCTGGCCAAGCCCCCCAGTGGGAAGCCTCACCCCATGGAGGTGTGGCCAGCCTGCATGAGGGGCTGAGGGCCATTTTCAGGCTTCCCACATCCCCTTTGGGGTTCAGGTCCCTACTAGGGTTCCTGGGCAGCATGGGTGAGGGGCTGAAGGCCATTTTAAGGCTGACCACAGTCCCTTCAGGGTTTGGGTCCTACTGGGGTACCTGGCCAGCCTGAGTGAGGGGCTGAGGACTGTTTTCAGGTTGCCCACAGCTCCCATTGACCCAAGGTCCCAGCGAAGCCGGCTGGAATCAGGTTTCTGGGGTTTATTTATTTTCTATAATTAAAACTTTGTTACCTTTACCTTGAGCAGAGGCCTAGGCAGGTAACAAACCCTCCTGTTTGCTTCAGCTCTGTGACTTCTTTAATTGAAACTTTGTTGCCGTGAACAGAGGCCAGCTGGCCTAGGCAGGCAGTTGCAATGGAAGCCTCCTGTTTGCTCTAGCTCCGTGGCTGCTGGCCTCTATCTTGGCTGGGTTAATTTGCATACAGCCACTCTGATGGGCTGGGGGCATGGCTTGACTGGTGGGCGTGGCTTAGGTGTCTCGGAGTGATGGTTAATTTGCATATTACTCTTTTATTAGAGTAGATTAGAGTAGAGGCCCTGGTGCATGAATTCATGCATTGGTGGGGTCCCAGCCTGGCCTGTATTCAGGGCCAATCGGGGCCATTGGGTCCTGCTGGCCAGGGCTATGGACCATGGGAGATTGGCCAGCCACAGGAAGTTGGTTGTGGAAGGGCACTGACCATGAGGGGCCAGCTTGTGCATTGAGTGTCCTGCCCTGGTGGTCAGTTCATGTCATAGCGACTAGCTGACCGGTCATAATGGTTGCTTAGCTTTTGTATATATAGATGGATGTTCAATAGCTCTTAACTTGTTCTTTTATTTTAAGTTAAATTTAAATTTTTTTAAATTTTATTTTATTGTTCAGAATATTACAGATAGTAGTACATATGTCTCTCCCCCTCCCCCCATTGACCTTCCCCTGGCCTCCCCTACCCCCCAGCACATGCCCTAACTCCTCCCCCTCCAGTGTCTTGTGTCCATTGGTTATGCTTATATGCATGCATACAAGTCCTTTGGTTGATCTCTTAGCTCCCCCCACCCAACACTCCCCAGCCTTCTCACTGTAATTTGACAGTCTGTTCAATGCTTCTCTGCCTCTGTATCTATCTTTTTGTTCATCAGGTTATAATGTTCTTTATTATCCATAAGTGAGTGAGATCATGTGGTATTTTTCTTTCACTACATGGTCTATTTCACTTACATAATGCTCTCCAGTTCCATCCATGCTGCTGCAAAAGGTAAGAATTCCTTATTTTTTATAGTAGCGTAGTATCCATTGTGTAGATGTACCATAGTTTTCTAACCCACTCATCTGTTGATGGGCATTTAGGCTGTTTCCAAATCCTGGCTATTGTAAATTGTGCTGCTATGAACATAGGGGTGCATATATTCTTTCTGATTGGTGTTTCTGTTTTCTTGAGATATAGTCCTAGAAGTGATATTACTGGGTCAAATGGCAGTTCCACTTTTAAATTGTTGAGGAAATGTCATACTGTTTTCCACAATGGCTGTACCAGTCTGCATTTCCACCAGCAGTGAAGGAAGGTTCCTTTTTCTCCACATCCTCTCCAGCACTTTTCATTTGTTGAATTGTTGATGATAGCCATTCTGACAGGTGTGAGGTGATACCTCATTGTCATTTTGATTTGCATCTCTCGAATGATTAGTGACTTTAAGCATATTTTCATGTGTCTCCTGGCTTTCTGAGTGTCCTCGTTGGAAAATATTTTATTTAGGTCCTTTGCCCAATTTTTGGTTTGATTGTTTATTTTCCTTTTGTTGAGTTGTATGAGTTCCCTGTAAATGTTGGAGATTAAACCCTTATGGGAGATAACATTGGCAAATATGTTCTCCCATGCAGTGGGCTTTCTTGTTGTTTTGTTGATGGTTTCTTTTGCTGTGCAGAAGCTTTTTATTTTGATGTAATCCCATTTGTTTATTTTCTCTTTAGTCTCTCTTGCCCTAGGATCTGTGTCTGTAAAGATATTGCTATGACATATGTCTGCAATTTTGCTGCCTATGGAGTCTTGTAGGATTTTTATGGTTTCCCATCTTACTTTCAAGTCCTTTAGCCATTTTGAGTTTGTTTTTGTGTATGGTGTAAGTTGGTGATCTAGTTTCATTTTTTGCATGAATCTGACCAAATTTCCCAGCACCATTTATTAAAGAGGCTGTTTTGACTCTGTTGTATGCTCTTGCCTCTGTTGTCGAATATTAGTTGAGTATAATGGCTTGAGTATAATGGCTTCTGGATCCTATATACTGTTCCATTGGTCTATATGTCTGTTCTTGTGCCAGTACCAGGTAGTTTTGAGAACTGTGGCTTGGTAATATAGTTTGATATTGTAATCCCTCCAACTCTGTTATTCTTTCTCAGGATAGCTGTGGCTATGCAGGGTCTTTTTAAAATTCCAGATGAATTTTTGGAGTGTTTGTTCTAGATCTTTGAAATATGCCAATGACATTTTCATAGGTATTGCATTGAATCTATAGATTGCTTTAGGTAATATGGACATTTTAAAGATGTTAATTCTACCAGTCCATGAAAATGGTATGTTCTTCCATTTGTTTATGTCTTCCTCTACCTCTTTTTTCAATGTCCTGTAGTTTTCTGAGTACAGGTCTTTTACGTCCTTGGTTAAGTTAATTTTTTGGTGCAATTATAAATGGGATTGTTTTTTTTTCATTTATCTTTCTGTGAGTTCATTATTGGTGTATAAAAAGAGGCAAAGGTATTTTTAAAAATAATTTTTAATTGATTAGAGAGAGAGAGGGAGAGAGAAATATTGATTTGTTGTTCCACTTAGTTATGCATTCATTGATTGATTCTTGTATATTCCCTGACTGGGGATCGAATCCATCTTGGTGTATGAGGATGATGCTCTAACCAACTAGCTACCCATCCAGGACCCAAAGGTATTTTTTTAAAGTGAGCTTTAAGTATTAGGTGCTTCAGACTGTTGTAAGAGAATCTATTTTCAAAATCTTCCTAGTGTATAGAAGAAAACACAAAATATTAAAAAGAAATTAACAAAAGCTTTGTAAGACCTTTGCACCAAAAATGAAAAAACATTGATGGAGAAATTAAGTAAGACTTAAATGGGGACATATAGCATAAATAGAGAAATATATCATGGGTTCTAAGATTCATTATTATTAAGATGTCAGTTATGCCTAATCCGATCCCAGCAGCCTTTTTTTAAAAATAGAGAATGCCAAGTCTATTTAAAAGTTTATATGGAAATGCAAAGGACTGAGAGTAGCTAAAACAACTCAAAAGAGAACAAAGTTGGAGTATTTATACTACTTGATTTCAAGATCCACTCTAAAACTACAATAATTAAGACAGTGCAGTATTAGTATAAGGACCTGTAAATAGATCTATGGAACAGAGTAGAGAGCCCAGAAATTTATCCATACGTATATTACTAATTGATTTTTTTTGGACAAAAGTGCCAAAGTAATTCAATGGAGGAAAGGAAAGTCTGTTCAACAACTAGTTTTAGAACAATTTGAAATACTGTTAAATGGGGGAAAAAATGAGTACTGGCCCTCATCTCACATCACACACACACACACACACACACACACACAAATAATTTGAGATAGATTATAGACTTAACATAAAAACTAAAATTATGAAACTTCTAGAAGAAAACATATGAAAATATCTTTATGATTTTGAAATAGGCAGAAAGTTTTCAGCAAGCATGAATCATAAAATGAAAAAGTGATAAATTGTACTTCATCAAAATTAAAAACTTTTATTCATCAGACACCATTAATAAAGTAAAAAACTGAGCCACAGATTGGTAAAAAAAAGTTAGCAACACATATATCTGATGAATTTGTATCATGAACATATAAAAATCTTCAATAAACAAATGGTTCAAAGATGAACAATCCAATACTTCAAGTTTTTAAAAATTGTCCATTTACACTTCAGCAAAGAAGATATATCTGGTACAAATGGCCAATAAGCACATGAAAAAGTACTCAATATCATTAGCCATCAGGGAAATACACATTAAAATCACAATGAGCCCTGACCGGTTTGGCTTGGTGGATAGAGCTTCGGCCTGCGGACTGAAGGGTCCCAGGTTCGATTCCAGTCAAGGGCATGTACCTTGGTTGCAGGCACATTCCCAGTAGGAGGTATGCAGGAGGCAGCTGATCGATGTTTCTCTCTCATCGATGTTTCTAACTCTCTATCCCTCTCCCTTCCTCTCTGTACAAAATCAATAAAATATATATTTTAAAGAAAATAAAATCACAATGAATCCTGCCTGATATTTTTCTGTGGTTAGAGCATGGGCCATGCACCTTTTGGTACGTATGCCTGGGTTCAGGTTTGATCCCACCCAATCAGGGCGGGGTGCAACCATTCAATATTATTTATCTCTTTTTTTCTCTCTCTCTCCCTCCCTCCTTCCTTCCGTCCTTCTCTCTCTTCCACTCTCTAAAAAAAAATCAATGGAAAATTATCCTCAGGTGAAGATTAACAACAAAAAACAAAACAAAACAATGAGTTGTCAATTCTTTTTTTCCCAGCTGAGGATTTATTGGCGTAGATGTAACCATATAAAAAAATGTTATAAACAACACAGTCACAATGTGCCTTCCCCTCAACCTCCTACTCTGGACCCTTCTGAGGAGGGGCAAGGAAGAGGAGACCTGAAACCACCCAATAACGCAAGCAGCCCCTGGGCCTGTGCAGGGCTGGCCCTGCTGGGGTGGGAGAAAGAGGGTATTGTCTCGGCATATCCTGTAGTCAGTGGAGCAGGACAGCTCCACACAGCTGGCCCTTAAAGTCTGAATCAATGGTGAAGTTCAGGTTGCGATTATTCTTGGCATTGGGCTGCATGCTAGTGGTGCCAAAGATCTCCTCGCCCGTCTTCACCATCAGGTAGTCTTCCATGTAGAACATTATCTGCTTCCAGTGCATGTATGGGGAATCAGGGCGGGGGAGAAACCAGTCCTCTTGTGGCCGTGGGTGAAATCAATGTTGATATAGGCCACCAGGTCATGCATGTAACAGTTGTGCTGCTTCACTTATAGACATCAGGGAAGGATGAAGGTCAAGTCTTCCACCTTCACAGTGTAGATGTCCATCTCTTTTATGAGGAAGGTGTTGATGACTAGCTGCTTGGGGTCCACCACATCCACCAAGGTATTTCATGCAAGACATGTCAAAGCCATACACGTTCTCCCATCAGTGGATCCTGTAGTCTTTATACTGCCAGTCCTCCATGGCCGTCATGTTCAGTGTGGCTGGGCCTAAGAAGATGAGGCCATCGGGTGCCAACACATCTCGAGCATAGAGCATAGTGTTGAGCATTGACTGATAGAAGAGACAGTAGCCCATCCACTCATTGATTATGTCAGTCTTCTCCACTGGAAGCTCCACCTTCTCTATCTTTCCCTTGATGTTCACCACACAGCCTAACCTGTTGGCTTTGATGATCTTCATTGCATAATCAGAGATACATACTAGAACACTCAATTTCTATGACTTTGCAGGCCTGGCCTTGGCAGAAAACATATGGAAAATCCCATGCCTGAGCCCCCATGCAGCACCACCTTGGCCTTGAAGAGGTGCTGGTTGTGAAACATGGAGCTGCACACATCCTCTTTTAGCATCTCCTCATGGATGTCAAAGTGAGCGCAGAGTATTCAAAGTAAGTAATCTTTAGAAGTCATGTCCACAGCATTGGGCTTCTCACTGTTTTCTCCTTGGCCACAGGGGAACTCCAGCTGCCTTGGCTGTTGCCATCTTCCAAAGATGTCATTTCAAACCCACTAGATTACAGTGGTTCCCAACCTTCTGTCCCTTTAAATACAGTTCCTCATGTTGTGACCCAAGCATAAAATTATTTTCGTTGCTACTTCATAACTGTAATGTTGCTACTGTTATGAATCATAATGTAAATAACTGATATGCAGGATGGTGATATGTAGGGGTCGCAACCCACAGATTTGAGAACCGCTGCACTAGAATAATTAAAAGTCGAAAACACTGACACCAAATTTTGGCAAGTATGTGAAGCAACCAGAACAGTTGTACATTGTTAGTGGAAGTGTAAATCATAAAACCACCATGGAGAACTGTTAGACAGTTTCTTTTAATGTTAAATTTATATTTACCCTATTATCCAATTCCACTCCAGGTATTTGACCAAAAGCAATGAAAACATGTATCCAGAAAAAGATATTTTACAATAATGTTCATAGCAGCTTTATTAGCAATGTCCCCTAACCTGAAGCAACCCAAATATCCATGTAGTTGAATAGATAAATCATAGAGCATCTATCCATACAATGGCATACTACTCAGCAATAAAAATAAAATGAATAACCTAATGAGACATGCAACAATGTAAATGAATCTTAAAATATTAAATTAAGCAAAATAACCTGGGCACAAAAATGAGAACCTATATGATTCATTTGATTGGGAAAGTTTAGCTATGAAGATAGAAATCATAATAGTGGTTGCCTATTGGGGGTTGGGATAGATTTGGAAAGAAACTTAAAGAAACTTTGGGGTAATGGGATTATTCTACCTCTTGATTGGAATACTGGTTACACAGATGTGTATATTTGTCAAAGTCATTGAGTCTTACATGTAAGAACTGTGCGACTCACTGGATGTAAACTATACCTCAGTTAAGACAATTAATAGAAAGCAATATTTTAGCAGAAGTTCAAAAGATGTCTGAGACCAGTACTAGACTTGAATTGCATTTTTAACTCTCCTAGGGACTGCCCCTATGTCGAATTTCTTAAATTTTAGTTTTTTTACTATATACTGCATTTATATGGTTTAAAAAATAAAAACATTCAAACAAATCCTGGGGGTGGAGGGAAATACAGTAAAAATTCTTATTTCTGTCCTTGTTTCTAATCCTTCCAGTTTCTTCCCCAGAGGCAACTACTATTCTCAGTTTTGTATGAATTCTTTCTTAGACTCTTTATGCAAAAACAAATGCTCTAAGTTTGATAAGTCCAAGAAAATATGGTGATAAGTCCAAGAAAATATGGTGCTAACATGAAATATCTTGTTGACAGTTATGTAGCATTAGAACTGTGATTAGAAATTATAGCATTAGAATTGTTATTAAAAAATTTAACATTAGAACTGGAAGTCCTATTTGACCAATTCTTCACCCAAACTGGGATTGTCATGACTTTTCAAAGTGCATTTTCCAGAGGATTTTCACATGTTGTCAGTCCTCCTTGGGTAGTCAAGTTAGAAACGCTCTTTTTGGCTAAGACTTTTGCTATTTCTAATTGCTGAAGCCATCGTTTCTCTTTAAAAGCACTGTAAGAAAACAAGATTTATTTATTTATTTATCTATCTATCTATCTATCTATCTATTTATTTGTTTATTTATTTATTTATTTATTTCACTGATGAAGTTCAAGCTTTTATGTTATTTTTAATTTTTATTGAATTTGTTGGGGTAATATTGGTTAATAAAATTATATAGGTTTCAGGAATATAATTCTATAATACATAATTTATATATTGTATTATGTGTTCACCACCCCAGGTCAAGTCTCCTTCCATCACCATTTATCCCCCCACTTTACTCTCTTTTACCTCCCCCAACCCCTTTTTCCTCTGTTAATCACCTTACTGTTGTCTGTGTCTGTGAGTTTGTATGATTTTTCTTTGCTTAATCTCTTCATCTTTTTCACCCAGCCTGGCTTGGGGTTGAGATCCCATGCATATCAGGGGAACCTGTGCAGCTAAGATACCCCTCTGAAAGCTCAGCCACCACCTGCCCATGGGAACAGGGCCAGGCCTTTTCATGCCCTGTCCTCCTGCCTGTCTTGATGTGGCTCTTGTAAATCTTTGGTTATAAGACTTTTCTCCAGCTAGTCTTCATTTGGGGTTTCAGGTTGATTTTTCTACATTTTAGTTGTAATTCCAGTTTGGTCCCATGGAGAGGTTAGTATAATATCCACCCACTCCAGCGCCATCTTGGATCTCCAAGACATCCTATATAATAAAAGGGTAATATGCAGATTGACCCTAACAGCAGAACAACTGGGAATGACTGGTCACTATGACACACACTGACTACCAGGGGGCAGATGCTCAATGCAGGAGCTGCCCCCTGGTGGTCAGTGTGCTTCCTCAGGGGGAGCTCTGCTCAGCCACAAGTCAGGCTGATGGCTGCCAGTACAGCAGTGATGGCGGGAGCCTCTCCTGCCACCTCAGCAGTGCTAAGGATGTCCAACTGCAGCTTAAGCCTGCTCCCCACTGGCAAGTGGACATCTTCCGAGGGGTCCCAGGCTGCCTGGGGAGCGGGCCTAAGCCAGCACGTGGACATCCCCCAAGGGGTCCCAGACTGTGAGAGGACACAGGCCAGGCTCAGAAACCCTGACAAGTGCACAAATTTTTGTGCACCGAACCTCTAGTAATTTATAAGGAGGTCCAATCTTGTCCCATTTATAGCAGAAATGATGGAAATTTTTAGGTTGATTTTTATAGCTGTGTCTAGTTTATCTTATCACATGAGTTAAGATGTAAAACAGGAAAGAGGAATCTTTCTAAAACCAGTTTGATCTGAAGCCACAGGAATGGTATTTCTCAAGGCAATATATACCATATACTTAGAACCCACAGAAAGCAGCTCAATGTCATATAGAAAGCCACTCAAAAAGTTGAAACTTTTTCTATCTGTTCCTCCTAGACATCCCTATACATAACATATTCCCTAACATATTCTTCATTCTGCTTCTTCTCACCCACCACAGGCACACAGTTTGCATTGGCAAGATAGTAAATATTCTGATAGACTCTAATTGAAATGCAATAAAAGTTACTATTTTATGATAGCTATGAGGACACCAGAGTTACTGTGCCTTTTCTTTTAAATTTGAAAATGATTGCTTCTAGTTTGTAGGATGCAAATAAGATTTACTACAGAAGGGTTTTATATTCCCCTGAACATTGGGGTCCTCCAAGATTTTATCTTTTGTCTTCCTCTCTTTCTTTCTGCACCCTCATCATGGGAGGCCTCATTTACTTCTTGCCCATATCCATGACTTCTAAATCCTGCACTTTCTTAAAAGTATATATCTCCAATCCTATCAAATAAAAGCCTAGGTGGTGTCACGTGACATCATCATAAGATGGCCACCCCCACGTTGTCACAAGATGGCTGTCACAAGATGGACACCACAAGGTGGCCACTATAAGATGGTCCCCACAAAATGGTTGGCAGGGGAGAGCAGTTATGGGCAATTGGGGCCACAGGGGAGGGCAGTTAGGGGTGATCAGGCTGGCAGGGGAGAGCTGTTGGAGATGACCAGGCCGGCAGGGAAGGGTAGTTGAGGGTGATCAGTTCTGCAGGGGAGGGCAGTTGGAGGTGATCAGTCCAGCAGGGGAGGGCAGTTGAGGGCGATTAGGCTGGCAGGGGAGGGCAGTTGAGGGCGATTAGGCTGGCAGGGGAGGGCAGTTGGGGATGATCAGGCTGGCAGTCAGGCAGACGAGCAGTTAGGAGCCAGCAGTCCTGGATTGTGAGAGGGATGTCTGACTGCCAGTTTAGGCCCAATCCCACCTAGGGGTCCCAGGTTGGAGAGGGTTCAGGCTGTGCTGAGGGATGAATTTTATGTACCAGGCCTCTAGTTAGTAAATAATAGCATTTGGCAATTGTGTATCCCACAAGTGCTTTCAATTTATATGTCTTATATCTTCTTCCTAAATCTGTTCCCCTTTAGTATTCTTGCTGACACAGTGACTTTACTATCCCCACCATCTCCAGAGCTATAAACAAAACTCAATTTCTCCTTATCTGTCCATTCCTATATCCAGTTAGTAACAAATTTTGTAGATTATTCATTAGAAATATGCCACATTTTGCCTTTCTTCTCTTTACTAACTAGTTCTGTTTTAGTCCAGATCTTTGTTGCCTCTTGTTTCTCCTACTGCAAAGTCTTCTATCTTTATTGTAGTCTTTTCATACCCACAATATTTCTTATTTTTAGCAAATCTTTCACATATCTTCACCAGATTTATCTTAAAAAATTAAACAAAACTGATTATGTGACTTGCCTGATTTAAAAAAAAAAAAAAAAAAAAACTTCTGTGAGCTTCTACTTACTTCCTACCCCATTGAAAAGGAATAAAAAGAAGACTCTCTAATTGGGCACACAAGATGCTTCTCAATGTAGATATAATCTACCTTGCCAGTTTCATTTCATGCCATTTTCTCCCTATGCTTTAAAATGCCTTGTGTCAATCCACTTACTTTCTTGAAAAATAATGTGTGTTTTTTTGCTTCTTTACAGAGCAGTACCTTAGACCATGTTTCCACCTCTACTTGACTCCTTTTCCATATCACCACCAGTTTTATCTGGCAAAGTCCTATAAAATTAAAGAGCTTTCACTCAATCTACCAGGAATAACCTTACATGAAAGTAACTTATTATTTCAAACATTCGAATTAGTTCCAAATTTGCCTGATTCATCTTTTAAATAGAGGCCCGGTGGACAAAAATTTGTCCCTCAGCCCAGCCTGTTCCCTCTAGCAGTCTGGGACCCCTCGGGGGATGTCCACCTGCTGGCTTAGGCATGCTCCCCAGAGGATTTGACCTAAGCTGGCAGTCAGACATCCCTCTGGCAGCCTGGGAGCCCTCGGGGGATGTCCACTTGCCAGTGGGGAGCAGGCCTAAGCTGCAGTCAGACATCCTTAGCGCTGTTGAGGAGGTGGGAGAAGCTCCTGCCACCACTGCTGTGCTGGCAGCCACCAACCTGGCTTGTGGCTGAGGGAGCGCACTGACCCCCAGGGGCAGCTCCTGCATTGAGCATCTGCCCCTGGTGATAAATGTGTGTCATAGTGACCAGTCATTCCCAGTCATTCTGCTGTTAGGATGAATTTGCATATTACCCTTTTATTATATAGGATAGAGGCTTGGTGCATGGGTGGAGGCCGGCTAGTTTGCCATGAAGGGATCTCAGATCAAGGTGGGAGTCCCACTGGGGTGCCTGGCCAGCCTGGATGAGGTGCTGATGGCTGTTTGCAGGCTGACCACACCCCCTTCAGGGAGAGGGGTCCTGCTGGGGTGCCTGGCCATCCTGGGTAAGATGCTGATGGCTGTTTGCAGGCTGGCCAAACCCCCAGTGGGGACCATCACCCCATGTGGGTGTGGCCAGCCTGAGTGAAGGGCTGATGGCTGTTTGCAGGCTGGCCACAGCCCCCAACGACTCAACCTCCCAGTGAGGCTGGCTGGAAGCAGGTATCTGGGATTTATTTATCTTCTATAATTGAAACTTTGTTACCCAGCATGCACCCTCACCAAGCTGAGACCCCTGTGGGATTGGGCCTGAACCAGCAGCTGGACATCACTCTCACAATTCAGGACTGCTGGCTCCCAACCACTCGACTGCTTGCCTTCCTGATTGCCCCTAACCACTTCTGCCTGCCAGCCTGATCACCCCCTAACCACTCCCCTGCCAGCTTGATTGACGCCTAACTGCTCCCCTGCCAGCCTAGTCACTCCCAATTGCCCTCCCCTGCCGGCCTGGTTGCCCCCAACTGCTCCCCGCTTAAGGCCTGATTGCCCCCAATTGCCCTCCACTGCAAGCCTGGTCCCCCCCAATTTCCCTCCACTGTAGACTTGGTTGCCCCCAATTGCCCTCCACTGCAGGCCTGGTTCCATCCAACTGCCTCCCCTGCAGGCTTGGTCACCCACAACTGCCCTCTCCTGCAGGCCTTCTTATGGTGGCCATCTTGTGACCACATGGGGGCGGCCATCTTGTGTGAGGACATGATGGTCAATTTGCATATTACCTCTTTATTATATAGGAGATATATATGTGTGTGTGTGAGAGAGATAGAAACATCAATGATGAGAGAGAATCATTGATTGGCTGCCTCTTGCACACCCCCTACTGGGGATTGAGCCTGCAACCCAGGTATGTGCCCTTGACTGAAATTAAATCCAGGATCTTCAGTCCGCAGGCAGATGCTCTATCACTGAGCCATATTGGCTAGGGCCTGATTCATCTTTAATGTTCTGTATCAACTACTTGCTTTATCACAATGGTGATGACTTCTTGGGCCCTCTAAATGAGATTAACCCATAGATGCAGCCCATAAAATCAAGTTCTTAGCCTTAAGGAAATCACCTTTAGCCATTCTCCATATACCACCTGACTTGATTTAAAGTCCTCTCACCTTTTTCATGTATACCTTAGTTCTTCCTAGGCTCAGTGTTCACCTTGGCATTTGAACTCTGGTTTTTCTGCATTCATTCAAAAATGCTTCATTGAACACATTACATGCCAAGAAGTATTACATGTACTAAAGAAACAAAAAGTGAACAAAACACACAAGCCCTCACGGAATGTACGTTTACATTCTAGTGAGGAGGCAAATACACAAAATAAAGGGCTAGTTATAAGGTGACCAGACCTCCCGCTTTTGGCGGGACAGTCTGGATTTTTAACAGTTTGTCCTGCGTCCTGTGGCGTTTTAAAAAGTCCCGATTACTCTTTGTAATATTTTAAGTAATAATAAAAAAGAAGAAGAAGAAAAAAAGAAACCCCTGGTCAATGGTGTACTGCTTAAATCTGGTCACCTTAGGCTAGTATAATAGCAGAATGTGAGAGATCCAAGATGATGGCAGAGTAGGTGGATGTTACATTCAACTCCTCCCAGGACCAAACTGTAATTACAACTAAAATATAGAGCAATCAACCTGGGTAACCAACAAAAGAGCTGAACAGAAGTCTTATAACCCTGCCAGTTTGAGTGACACCTAACTGCTCCCCTGCTGGCCCGGTCACCCCCAGGATTTACAAAAGAAGACACATTGAGACTGGTAACAAAGAGGGAAATGCAAATGGACTGGCCCAGTTTTTACCAGTGGAGGCTGAGCTTCTGAAGAGATATTTCAGTTGTGGGGGTTCCTCCTGAGTAGTGTAGGGTCTCAACCCCAAGCCAAGCTCCCCATCCCAGAGCACCAAAGTTTTGAAGTCACCCACATAACATCTGGCTGTGAAAATCAGCAGTAATTCTGTCCACTGGGAGAGACAGGAGACTGTTAGAGACACAGGCAACCCATTAGAGGGCCAACACACAAAATCTCATTCACAGTCACTGACCCTGAGCTCTGGAGGAGGGGGAGGGAGCAAAGTGGACTAGACTGGGGTTTGTGGCTTTGGAGAGAGAGCTGAAGGATCAGCTGCCAAAATACCTGTGCTGAGTCACTCTCCCATACCACAGACACCATCTTTCTTGGGTGGAGCACTTCCCACCATATGGGATCAGCCTGGGGGAATGCAATAGCCCTACACTCTGAACTCCATATAGCCCTACCATGCAGAGCTTGCACCCTGTTGATAACTCAGCTGCCTGGGCCAGGGTTTAGAGGTCTGAGAAGACTCAAGGGTTATCAGTGACTGAGTTGTGTAGCTCTAGATTGGGGGCCATTATTCCTACTTTCCAGTGAGCTTGACTGATGTCTCCCCTCATGGGAGATCTGCTAGCTCTAATCTCCAGGCTCTTGAAGGCTTTGTCCTACTGACTCCTGGTGGTTCTGCCCTACTGAAATCTGGTCAGAATCTAGAACAGAATGGGTTGTGTGGCTCTAGGACAAGGGCCATTTTTTCCTCACAAGCCTAAGTGGTACAGAGTCCTCCTTCACAGGGCCAAATCTTTCTCTTTTATGTTTATTTATTATTACTTTTTTATATTTCTTTATTGATTTCAGAGAGGAAGGGAAAAGGAGAGAGAGATAGAAACATCAATGATGGGAGAGAATCATTGATCAGCTTCCTCTTGCACGTCCCCTACTGGTAAAAGCCAGCCATGGTGTAGAGCTTGGTATAGCATGCACACACAGGCCCAGTAGAGACAGCCACAAACTGTACATAGCTTTGTAGAACCAAAAAGATAGCCCAGGGCTAGTTACAGACAGTGTCTGACATTGGCCAGCACAAGAGTCTTTCCCAAGAAGCCCTAAACCCAACACACATAGTGGCCAGATCCAGACAATATCAGAGTAGAATCCAATTACCTTTACTAATGGAATATCCAAAGAGAGATAGGAAATAGACCATACTGAGGTAAATTCTGCTTCATGTGGTCAACATCTGTACAATAGCTTGTGCACTGTGGATGGAGTTGATTCTCATAGTCAGCCAGCCTGAAGGTCAACCTCATGCATGAATGAGCCAATAGCAATCAAAACTCAAGTACAACAAGAGGGTTCACATAAACCACAGAAGGGACATTCTGGAGCACCTAGTTCAGGTGATCAAGGAGATTGCAATACTGGATCCCATAGGACAACTACTACTTAAGGCCACCCTACCAAGACTGGGAGTCATAGCAGATCTACCTAATAGATAGAAACAAACAAAAGAGGCAGCCAAAATGGGAAGACAAAGAAATATGTTCCAAATTAAAGAACAGAAGAAATCTAAAAAAAAAAAAGCTAAATGAAATAGAGACACACAATTTATCAGATATAGAGTAAAAACTGATTATAAGGATACAAAAAAAACCCCAAAAACGTAGTGAAGGCCCAGCCAGTGTGGCTCAATGGTTGAGTATCAACCTGTGAACCAGGAGGTCATGGTTCAATTCCTGGTTAGGGCACATGTCCAAGTTGTGGGCTCAAGCCCTACTGCAAGAAACAGCTGATCAATGATTCTCTCTCATCATCAATGTTTCTATCTCACTTTCTCCTTCTCTCTCAGAAATCAATAAAAATACATATTGAAAAAAACCTTACTGAGAATTACAACTGCATGAAAAAGGATACAGAAACCATAAAAAAGAACCAGTCAGAAATGGAGAATACAATATCTGAAGTGAAGAATAAACTAGAAGGAATAAACAGTATGTTGGATGAGCAGAGGATTGAATAAGCAATTTGGAAGACAAGGTAGCAGGGAATACTCTATCAGAGCAGCAAAAAAAAAAATTCTTAAAATGAGGATAGCTTAAGAGACATTTGGGAAAAACATAAAGCATAACAGCATCTGCTTCATAAGGGTACCAGAAGGAGAAGAGAGACAGCAAGGAATCAAGAATCTATTTTTAGGGAGAGGAGGAAGATGGCAGTGTAGGTAAACATGGTTCCCACATCTGCTCACAACCATATCAAAATTACAAAGCTTTGCTTCTACAAAGCTATCTACAGTTTGTGGCTGCCTCTACTGGACCTGGGTGTGCCTGGGAAGGACCAAGCTACACACCAACCTATGGAATAATCATCATTCAGAAAAGCCAGAATGGAAGTCCTAAAACTATAGAATTAAAGAAGAAACTATATTGAAACTAGTAGGAGGGGCAGAGGCACAGAATGGGCTGGTCCAACACCCATATGTGGTGTTTTGTTAATCCAGAGGGATATCTTGGCTGTGAGGCCTACGTTAGGAGCAAAGGGTCTCAGTCCCACACCAGACCTCTCAGCCAGGGTTCCAGTGTGGAAAGAGAAGTCCCCATAACTTGTAGCTGTAAAAACCAGTGGAGATGGTGACTGAGTGGCACATAGGCTGCTGAGGTCCAAAGTGTTCCTCTTAAAGGTCCATTGCATGGACTTACTCAGACTCATGCTCTCTGAGCTCAAGTGCTAAGGCAGCAGCTTGAAAGGATCCAGGGAAGTATAGGAGGAGCTAAATTGTCAGGCATCAGGGTAAGAACTGGTGGGCAGCTTTCTCCCAGACAAAAGTACTATCAGAGGTCATTGTACCTATGCTGAGATTTCCCCTTCCAAAGAACCTTCTGGCAGGTACCATATATGAGTTTCTATCAACCTGGATAACACTGTTCACCTTACCCTGGTGATTCCCTGAGACACCACCAAATTTGTAGCCCCACCCAAGCTGTTCAATGTGGTTGTTCCATATAATAGCCTGTCCTGGCTCAGGTTCAGACTTTTCTAAAATCCCTCAAACAACAGCTGGGCTCAGTATGCTCAAAGTCACTAATCATCTGAGAGATGTCCATACCTCTCAGTAAGAAGCCCCAGGCCCAACACTAGCAGCAGCTTGCCAAGGTTCACAGCTTGGCCTTTCCTGGGCACCTCCATGCCCAGCACAAGTAGCAGCCATCTACAGATTATTCTGTAGTTTGTGCCAGGTGGCCCCAGAGCACAGGCAATAGCTGACTTTATACCTTCTGGGAGGCCCTAGAACCAGTACACCTGGTGGTCAGTTTTAGACCATACAAGATTATAACCTTACTACATCTAAGAGTGACACACTCAAGAGGCAGACTCAGTAAGCACCACCAAGGCCCCACTGAAGCATGTCCTGCTCCATAGGGGCATCTCCTGCACAGAAGCTCTTCCACTATAGTTGCAGCTGGTCTGTGCATCCAGTCATTAGCAGATAGCTGCTACTTGTGCTGGGCATGGAGGTGTCCAGGAAAGGCCAAGAGGTCACAGATTCATTCCAGGTCAGGGCACAGGCCCAGATTGTGGGCTCAGTCTCCAGTATGGGGTGTGCAGGAGGCAATTGATCAATTATTTTCTCTCTTTGTTGATGTTTCTCTCTCTCCCTCTCTCTCTCTCTCTGAAATAAATAAAAATAAAAATATATTTAAAAATATGAACAACAAAATGACAATAAATTAATGACAAATCAAAAATGACAATATCAATAATTGAATCTAAAAATAAACGAGGCATCTCATGAACAAAATAAATTATGAATAAAATAGAACCAGAGGCATGGAAACATGAAACATACTGAGGAATATCAGAGGAAAGGGGAGTATGGGGGCTGGAAGAGATTAACCAAATAATTTATATGCATATATGCATTGCCCGTGGACAAAGATAATAGGGTGGTGAAGGCCTGGAGCAGGGCAGGAACTGGGTGGAGGGGAGTAATGGAGAAGATAAAATGGGGGGACATCTGTATAACACTCAACAATTAAATTTTTTTTTTTTAAAAAAGAACCTGTTTGAAGAAATAATGACTGAAAACTTCTCTAATGTGGTTAAGGAAAAAGACACAAGTCCAGGAAGTGCAGAGAGTCCTCAAACAAGATGGTCCCAAAGGGTCCCACACCAAAACACATCATAATTAAAATGGCAAAGGTTAAAGACAAAGAGAGAATGTTCAAAGCAGCAAGAGAAAGACAAGTGATTACTTACAAAGGAGCTCTCATAAGACTGTCAGCTGATTTCTCACGGAAACATTTCAGCCAGAAGGGATTGCCATGAAATCTTAAAAGTGATCAAAAGCAAGACCTACAACCAAGACTACTTTATACAGCAAGGCTATCATTTAAAATCAAAGGAGAAGATAGCTCCATTGGTTAGGGCATCATCTCAATACGTGAAGTTGCTGGTTCTATCCTGGGTCAGGCTATGTATAAGAGTCCACCAATGATTGAATAAATAAGTGGACCAACAAATTGCGCGCTCTCTCTCTCTCTCTCTCTCTCTCTCTCTCTCTCTCTCTCTCTCAGGAACATAGTTAAAAGAATAAAATGGCAATAAATACATACTTATCAACTCACTTTAAATGTAAATGGCTTAAATGCTCCAATCAAAAGACATAAGGTAGCTAAAAGAATAAGAAAACAAGACTCATATATATATATGCTCTATAAAAGAGACCCACCTTGTATCAAAAGGTACACACAGACTAAAAGGGATGGAAAAATATATTTCATGCAAATGGAAATGAATAATAAGCTGGGGTAGCAATACTTATATCTTTCAAAATAGACTTCAAATCTAAGAGACAAAAAAGAACACTACATAATGATAAGAGTGTAAGCCAACAAGAGAATATAACCCTTGTAAACATTTATGTACCCACTATATATATATATAGTCTTGATGGACATAAATGGAGAGATGGACAGTAATACATTCATAGTCGGGGATTTTAACACCACTAACATCAATGGAAAGATCTTCCAGACAGAAAAATCAACAAGGAAACAGTGGCCTTAAATGACACACTAAATCAGATGGATTTAATTGACATCTTCAGAGCATCAGAATATACATTCTTTTCAAGTGCACATGGAACATATTTTTAGGATAGACCCACATGTGAGGAAACAAACAATACTCAATAAATTTTAAAAGATTGAGCAAAATAGAGACAGACTCATAGAGAGCAGGCAGACAGCTTTTTTTGGGGGGGCGGGGGGGCCGGTATTAGAGGACTGGAGTGATTGAGAAAAAAATAAGAAAAAACTCATGGTCATGGAAAGCAGTGTAGTAATTTCAGGGGTGAAAGGGGATGTGTGGAGGTGGTAGAGGGCACAGAGCAGATAAAAGGTGATAAAAAAATAAAATAAAAATTTAAAAAGTAATAAAATAAATTTAATAAGATTGAAATCATACCAGGCATTTTCTCTGACCCTAATGGTATGAAACTAGAAATTAATCACAAGAACAAAATAGAAAACGCACACACATAAAAGAAGGCTAAATAACACATTACTAAACAATGAATGGCTAACAATGAGATCAAGGTAGAAATCAAAAATACCTTGAAACAAATGAAAATGAGAACACAACAACCCAAAACCTATGGGACCCAGTGAAAGCAATCCTAAGAGGGACATTTATAACATAGCAGGCCTAACTCAAGAAACAAATAAACAAAACATTTCAAATAAGCTAACTTTATACTTAGAGGAACTAGAAAAAGAACAACAGACAAAGTGCAAAGTGAATAGAAAGAAAAAATAATGATCAGAATGGAAATAAATAAAATAAAGACTAAAAGTAAATAATACAAAAGTTTAATGAAAGCAATAGCTAGTTCTTTAAAAAGATAAGATTGGCAAACCTTTGACCAGACTCATCAAGAAAAAATTGAGAGAACCCAAATAAAATCAGAAATGAAAGAGAAATAAGAAATGGCATCAAAGAAATACAAAAATTTATAAGAAAATATCAGGAACAACTATATGCCAACAAATTGGACAATCTGGACTAAAAGGATAAATTCCTAGAAACATATAATCTTCTAAAACTGAATCAGAAAATCTGAATAGACTGATTGCAAGTAACGAAAATGAAGCATAAGTCACAACACTCCCAAGAAACAAAAGTTCTGTACCAGAAGGCCTCAAAGGTAATTTTTTCAAATATTTAAAGAAGAACTAACATCTTCTAAAACTATTCAAAAAAATTCAAGAGGAGGAAGATTCCAAAGCTCATTTTATGAGGCAAGCATTATCTTAATTCCAATACCAGATAAAGGCACTACAAAGAAAGAAAATTATAGCCCCATATCCTTGATGAACATAAATGCTAAAATCATCAGCCAAATATTAGCAAATCAGATCCAACAATATACTAAAAAGATCACATACCATGATCCAGTGGGATTTATTTTGGGGATACAAGGTTGCTATAATATCTGCAAATCAAAAAATGTGATACACCACAGAAACAAAATGAAGGATAAAAATCATATGATAATATCAATAAATGCAAACAAAGCATTTGATAAAATCAAGCACCCATCTATACTGATAAAAGGGTAATATGCTAATTAGACTGGATGTCTTCTGGACATCCATCTGGACAAAGCCGCAGCAGCTGTGAGAGAGCCAAGGGCTGGTGGCAAAGGATAGCCAGTGGTTCCAAGGGCCCAGGCTGGTCCCACGTGTGCCGTATGACCCGTCCTCCCACAGAGGTGGATGCTGGGAGAGGTGAGCCAGTCCCACCCACTGCCACATGATTCCTTCATTCACAGAGGTGGGCACTGGGAGAGGTGGGGTGGCCTGTGGTCCTGGAGCCTCTGAAGAGGCTGGATGGGGTGTGACTGAGGTGCCTCAATCTCCCACAGCCCCTCTCCCAGCTGGCCTGGCCCAAGATTGCCCTCCGCTACACACACAAATGGGTAGGGGGCAGGGCCAGTGCTAAGAAGTGAGGGTCAAAAGTTGTCAGCCCCAGTGTTGGCCAGTAGCAGCAGCAGGGTAATGAGGGTGACGCCTTCCCCTGATTCTTCTGGTTGCCTCCCATAGAGGGAGGCCAGACAGCTGCTTAGGCCCACTCCCCATGGGTCATCAGTAGGACATTCCCTGAGGGCTCCCAGACTGTGAGAGGGGGCAGGCCTGGTTGAGGGAATCACCACCCAGTTCATGAATTTTCATGCACCAGGCCTCTAGTTTATGATAAAAACTCTCAGCGAAGTGTGAACAGAAGGATCATATGTCAACATAATAAAGGCCATATATAACAAATCCACAGCCAACATCATAGTCAATGGGCAAAACCTAAAACCATTTCCTATAAGAACAGGAACAAGAGGGATGTCTTTTTTCACCACTCTTATTCAACACTAGAAGCCTGGTGCACAAAAATTTGTGCACTCGGGTGGGTCCCTCAGCCCAGCCTGTGCCCTCTTGCAGTCTGGGACCCCTCAGGGTATGTCCACCTGCTGGCATGCCTACCCAGCCTGGGTGAGGGGCAGAGGGCCGTTTCAGGCTGCCCACAGCCCCTTCAAGGTTCGGGTCCCTACTGGGGTGCCTGGCTGGAAGCAGATACCTGGGATTTATTTAACTTCTATAATTGAAACTTTGTTGCCTTGGTCCCCCGCTCGAAGCCGGGGTTGCCCCTGGCAACCCAAGGTCCCAGCCCGGCAGGTATCTGAGGTTTGTTTATCTTCTATAATTGAAACTTTGTAGCCTTGAGTTGAGCTCAGGGCCCACAGGGCCCTGGCTTCCTCCATTGCCTGGGGCAACTCCGGCTCTGTGGCTGCCGCCATCTTAGTTGAATTAATTTGCATATTTGCTCCTGATTGGCTGGTGGGCATGGCTGGTGGGCATGGCTTGTGGGTGTAACAGAGTGAGGGTTAATTTTCATATTATGCTTTTATTAGATTAGATAGTACTGGCAGTCCTAGCCATAGCAATCAGATGAGAAGAAGAAAGAAAAGGAATCCAAATTGGAAAAGAGGAAGTAAAACTGTCATTATTTGCAAATGACATGACACTGTATATAGAGAGCCCTAAGGAGTCCACCAAAAAACTACTAGAACTGATCAAGGAATTTGGTTAAGTTTACAAAATAAATATCCAAAAATCAGTCGCATTTTTATGTACCAATAATGATCTATCAGAAAGGGAAACTAAGAAAACAATCCCATTTACAATTGCATAAAAAATACTTAGGAATAAATTTAACCAAGGAGTTAAAAGTCTTGTACTTGGAAAATTATAAGTCACTGAAGAAAAAAGTGAAAGCATACACCTTGTTCATGGATAGGAAGAATTGACATCATGAACATGTACATACTACCCAACGCAATCTATTGCTACACTACTTGAAGCAATCTATAGAACCAGTCTATATTACCATATGATTTCACTTATGTGGAATCAAATGAACAAACAAAATAGAAACAGATTCATAGATACAGAGAATAGACTGACAGCTGTCAGAAGGGAAGAATTTTAGGGGCTAGGTGAAAAAGGTGAGGGACAGACACACAAATAGTATGGTAATTACCAGAGGAGAAAGGGAGTAAGGTGAGGCAGAAGAGGGTAAAGGTGAGTTAAAGTATAATGTAAGGAGATTTGACTTAGGATGGTGAACACAAAATACAATATACAGATGCTGTATTGTAGAATTGTACCCCTGAAACCAATATCATTTTGTTAACCAATGACACCCCAATAAATTCAATAAAAATTTAAAAAATATCAGGCTGTGATAGCACTATGAATAAAAACAAAGCAGGGCTGGAGGGTGGGGGTACAGGCTGGCACCTCTCAGATCAGTTTCTTCTCTAATAGCCCCTGCCTCTTTGTCAGTCTCAGATCCCGCTCTGTGTGTGTGGAACTGTATTAATTTAGGCATTTTGTCCTCCAGTCATCATTGTCTGGGTTTCTGGCATTTACCCAGGAGAGGCAAATGTAGTCACTGCCACTCTGGCAAGCGGGGATAGTACACACACTCATTAATAGGGCTGCCTTGCTATATAGCATTATTTGCCTTCACCAATTAGGCCCTTGCTTGGGCTTTCTGAACACTGTGACCTACTCAAAGTATATCTGTAAGCTCCTGAGAAGACCTAGGAATTCCAATAGCTGCTCATGTCTTTCTAGAGGTGGGAGCAGAGCATTATGGGCCACGATGCTGAAGCAGTGGCTGAGTGTGTCTGTGTACCCAGATCTCACTCTTGCTTTGACTAATTAAAAAGACAAGAGTAATCCTTGCATCCACCCTGGCCTTCATTTATTATTGTATGTAATCTACCTCCAAGTTCTATCAATTTCTTTCTTGGTATTTGTCTCAAATGCATCCACTTCTCTCCATTACTCAAGTCACTCCGGTAGTGCAATCTACCACTCACTGTCTCTCCCCTGGACCCTTGTATTGCCTCCCATCTGGACTTCAGAATCCTTTCAAGTTTTGCATGGTAGCCAAGTGGTCTTTAAAAAGTATAAAGCTTATCAGGTCAAACTTTTCCCTCATTGTTTTAAGGCTTAAACTGCCCAGTCTTTCATAGGGACCCCAGCCTGCCTCTCCATGTTTGTCTCATATCTCTCTTCTCTCTCTTTGCTCTAGCACATATTTCTATTTCACAAATGCTCTATGAGCTCCAGCCACAAGGTTTTTGCACAAGCCATTTCTTCTACCTGGATCACTCTCTCTCCACTCTTTCTTCACCTGGTTAACCGCCACTCATCCTTCAGAATTCAGCTCAGACATTTTCTTAGGGAGTTCAAGGTCCATGTCAGGCTTCCATAGAACCTCTGCCTTCAAGTTCCTCCCCTTTATAGCACTTTCCTCAGTTTGTGTGTTAATGCCCATCCCACCCAACTAAGCAGTTTGCCTCACCAGTGCAGGACCATATCTGTGTTTGCTCTTGATTATATTGCCCTAGTTTGCCAAGAACTGAGGGATTTCCCAGAAAGCAGGACTTTCAGTGCTAAAACTGGGAAAATCACCCCATTACTATATCACCAGCTCAATAAATGTTGAGTGAATAATAGTTAACAATCACTAATTGGGTCATCAGCCCAACCACCTAACTGAATCTGTTTCTTTTCAGCATAGGAGTTCCAAAAGGAAAGGGTAGTATAACTATATCCACCTCTCCCTGGATTGACTAGCAGCTTCAGATAGATATAGGTGCTTTCATGACTCCTATGAGGGACATAAACCAGACCAAAAAGAGCTGTGCAGGAGTGTGAGAACCATGCCAGGTCCCCTGATAGTCAAGGCCAGTGGGAGCACGGAGGCTTGTTATCAATACACCAGAATGACTAAAGGCTGCTCTGGGCATGTACCTAAATGGAATTTTTAAGAACTGAGTCTGGGAATCCTAATCAGGCCAAGATACCATGAGCGGGTTCAAGGACACACGGTGCACTGTGCCCTTCAGTAGCCAGTATGCTTGATGTAACTATTGGCATAAAGCCTTCTTTGTTAAATGGTATAAAAGTAGGTTACTGTTAAGCTAGTTGGCTGAGGGGGAGTGAGAAGAAGTCTGCTGGAGAATGGAGAGAGAGCAGCTAGAATGAAGTGTGTGAAGTCTGGTAGAGAGAGCAGCTGAACAGGAGAGAGAGGAGAAGCTGCTGAATTGGAGAGCTCAGATACTGCTATGATGTGAGGTTGTGAGTCTAGGAGGCAGCATGTGGCTGCTCAGATAATAGCTGTGGGTACAAAGACTGATGCTGTTTTATGGGAAAGATATATGTTCACCAGCCAGTGTCTGGCTGCCTGCCTATATGGACTTTGCTGTGAGGACTATTCTTTCTGATGGCTATATGGCCACTGGCTTCTGCAATAGGCCCATTCTTATACACCCACAACCTCTCATGGCTTCCCTGTTTAAGATACAGTGTCCTAGGAGGTCCAGCCCCAGGCAGAGAGGTTCAGACCCAACAACACCTGTTATTAGTGAGCAGAGGATAAAGGAGGAACTTGGACTAAGGAGAATTTAGAAGAATACATGGACTCATAGCCACTCAGAGATACTCAGAGCACCAGAGCTCCTGCAGGGCTCTGGCCTTGCCCTGACAAGGGGCATGAAAACTACAGGTTCCCCTCTCCCCCAGGGTAAGATGCAATGGAAAGAGAAAATAGATGGAAAGGAAGTAGAGAGTGCAAATAGAGGGAAGAGAAAGTTACTGGGAAAAGAGAAGCAGTAAAGTTGGAAAGATTTACTGGAGGCACTGTATAAAATCAGACTGACCACCGCTCCTTCCATGCCTCCTTTATTCACTAACCTCTTTCTTTAATGCAATGTTTAACCCAGAAATTCCCATCTCAACCTTGAAGTTATTTTTCCTGATATCTACAATTTTATAAGCTACTAGAGGCCTGATGCACGAATTTCATGCAACAGTAGGCCTTTCTTTCCCTGGCTACTGACACTGGCTTCCCTTTGGCACCTGGGACCCAGGCTTTCCTCTGGTGCTGGCAGGCACCTGGGATCTGGGCTTCCCTTGCAGTCCCAACTTCATCTGGAAGGACGTCCAGAATGAGGTCCAGAATGATGTTGGGTCTAATTAGCATATTACCCTTTTATTATTATAGACTAGGGGCTTGGTGCACAAAATTTATGCATGGAGTGGGAGTGGGGGTAGGGGTGGTGTCCCTCAGCCCAACCTGCACCCTTTCCAATCTGGGACCCCTTGAGGGCAGTTGGACATCCCTTTCAAAATCCAGGACTGCTGGCTCCCGACCTCTGGCCTGCTGATTCCCCCGAACCACTCCCCTGCCAGCCTGATCAATGCCTAACTGTTCCTGTGCTGGCCTGATTGCCCTTAACTGCCCTTCCCCTGCCAGCCTGCTCCCCCCCCCCCAACTGTTCTCCCCTGCAGGCCTGTGTCTTTCTCAACTGTCCTCCCCTGCAGGCCTGGGTCCCTCCCAACTGTCCTCCCCTGCAGGCCTGGGTCCCTCCCAACTACCCTCCCTTGCTGGCCATCTTGTGGTGGCCATCTTTGACCACATGGGGGAAGCCATCTTGTGATGGTCAATTTGCATATTACTCTTTTATTAGATAGGATACCTACAAAAACAGCATGCTAGTACAACCTCTTTTGGAAATTGGAAGTGTTTACTAAAAATAAATTTAAACTTACCTTGTGACCTAGTAATTCCATTTCTAGGTATATAGTCAAGTGAAATGAATGCAAATGTCCACCAAATATCACATACACAAGTAACTATACAGACTTATTCAGAATAGCACCAAATTAGAAACAACCCAAATGCCCATCAATATGAGAACAGAAAAGTATATGTGTGGAATACTACTCAGAAAAAGAATACAATATAGAAGTAAAAAAAAAATTAATGCATGAAAAAACATAGGTGAATCCCAGAGGCAATATATTGAGCAAACAAGCCATACATAGAAGGTAGATACCACATGATGCCCTTTATATGAAATTCAAGAACAGGCAAAATTAATCATATCTGGGAGGAGCTATTGACTGGCAGGGCATGAGGGAACTTTTTGGGGTGCTGGAAAAATTTTGTATCTGATATGAGTGACAATTACATGTATGCAAAATGATCCATATATGTGGGATTAACACTTCTTATGCATTTTGCTATATATTTCACAACCCATTTCCTCCCCAAGAAAACAGTACACACAACAGACAGTGGTAGCCTTTCTTCCCCCGAAAGCACACACATGCCTACCTTAAAACAGAAGTGTTTGCACATTCCCATCCTGCCTAGCATTGCACTGGGCCATAGTAATCACTTATTGGATGCTTGAACAATAAGCTCATTTTTAGCGTGCATCTGTTGATAAAACGAACCAGTATTTCCTTTCTTATGTTTACAGCCTGATTTTAAGATGGGCTATATAATGTTTTCAATTAATAATTTGCTAGTCTTTTTCTAGACTTTTAGATTATCTCTTTTTCTACATTCTAGTTAGAGACAACTCACAAATTACAAGGATTGAAGCTTTTAAGCAGTTTCTTCTTTTACTATACTAACTTTATTGTCCTGAATTGTGCCTGTGTTATAACCCAGATCACTCTCACCACTAGGTGTCAATAACCTCACTAAAATAAAATAGAGCTGAAATAAAGACCAGTACAGAAGGGCAACTAAAACAATTTAGCCTTGTTTTTTCTTTCCTTCTCATAAATTCAGTAAGGAAAAAAGCCAGTCACAAATCTGCATTTCTGCTATAATACTGGCACCCAATAATACTTCATCTATAAATATAAAACCTTAATATGTAAATAGACCAAATGGCAGAACAACCAAACAACCAGTCACTATGACATGTGCTGACCACCAGGGGGCATGCACAGAACATGGCAGGCATCAGCAGCAGGTGGCAGAGTGTGAAACATGGCGGCATTGGCTGTGGCGGGATGGTGGAGCAGGTGGGGGCGCCAGACCAAGGCAGGGTGCTGGTCGTTGTCATCAGGGTGAGCCACTGGTGGTTACTGAAAATTCTTTGCTCTCACGCACTGGAGTCCCACATGGTGCTCACACACACTGCCAGTGCTGAAGCTGCTGCTTGCACCCACTGTCGGCACCCAGCACCATCCTTTATCACTTGGTGTCGTCAGTGGGTGTGAGTTGCAGTTGCCGGCCCCTGAAGCCTTCTCTACCTCCCTCTGCTCCTGAAGGGCAATCGGGGCAGCAGCTGCCGCTTGCACCTGCTGCTGTCCCTGGCACCATCCACTCCACACTGTCAGCAGATATGAGTGGGGCCCTGCACTGTCAGTGCATGGGAGCAGCTGCTGGTGGGACTGCTGGAAGACGGGACCAGGAGTTGCAGCAGGAGAGGCTGGGTGGGGGCACAGAGGATGGGCTGAGATCCACCCATCCACATCCTTGGGCCCACCACAGCCTTGGGCCATAGTTCCTTTCAAGGTGCACAAATTTGTGCACTGGGCCCATAGTAACTAATAAATGGGACTTGAGATTTGATCAGAGTTGTTTTCAGTGAAATCTGATAACGATATATATTTTACCCTATGAAATGTATGTGCCTGAAAAATCCATTCAGCTACACTTAACTATATCTTTAAATACGATAATGCATAACTTTTAAAAACTTGGCTTAAACATTAATGCCAATTCTATTACCCTATCCAAGATTAGAGACCTCCCCTCACCTTTAGTTGCGTAGTAAGTCAACTGAAGTCTTTGTGGTTTGGTTAGTCATTAAATTGTTTTTCTTTTTTCCTTTCACTTTCATTACCAACCAATCTTCCAATACACTTTTGATGTCTCCCTCCCATATTTTAGTTTCCTTTGCTCTCTTTGATTATAGTGAATATTTCTTATTAGTTTTCAAAATTGATGTTAGAGAGAGGACTGGGGAGAGTGAGAGAGAAACATTGATCAGTTGCTTCCCACACATACCCTGACCAGGGATGGAGCCTGTGACCCAGGCATGTGCCCTGATTGGGAAATGAACCAGTGACTTCTTGCTTCATAGGTTGACACTCAACTACTGAGCCACACAGACCAGGCTGAAACAATTCTTTTAACTATGTCTCTTTTCTTCCTGAAAGCTTATGTAGTAAAGCACTACACAGATTGGACTGGCCAATAAAATCAGTTCATTTATTCCTAGACATGAGGCTAAGGTGAGGTCCCTGAATCCAGGTGCATTGGAACATCCTGCATAAACTCTATGGGATGATAAGGCTTCATAGACCCATCCCTGCCCCTAGCCCTTCACTATTAAAAGTTTACCCTTGTATGTTTAAAGAGGAAACATTACCTGGCCACAGCTAAGTAGTAGATGGCATTTTCCCGTGGAGTTCTCCTGTTGTGCTCAGAGGAAGATTTGAAGCAGGATCTGAGTATAAAGTCAGTACAGGATGTTGCATAACAAAAAGATGGGTGTGAATAGCCCACTCTTGAAACTGGAGGGAGAGGAATTGGGGGGAGATATGTATTTTTAATAAGCTTTTCTTTTTTCCTAACTGTGGCAATCATATTTTCCTGATTTTGTTGTTGATGTCTTTGTAGTTCAGAAAATGTATTTGTATCTACCAGATGAGGACATTTGAGGGTTTGTACTCTTGTGTTCTGCTGTGAAAATGCCAAAGGATTGATGGGTTTCCTGCTTGTAATTTGTTCCCTGAGAGGTGGTAGCTTGTACATAGTGTTCTGTGAGTCCTTGTTCCCAGCTTTGTGCCAGCTCTTGGAGGTCATTTTTGGTTTGGTGAAACCATCCACCATCACAGGGTCTCCAACTTTTGCCCCAAAGACCCTTGCTCCACAAAGCTGGCTTTTGTAAAGATTGTGACTCTGAGCTCTGAGGACCCACTGTTTTATTTTAATATAGATCCTCATGGGGACTGAAATCTTCAGAAAAGAAACCGTGGACCACATTTTACTAAGTAAATATAATACACAGTCTTTATGCTTGTGTTTGGATGCGATGGTCAGGGGAATTTGACCCACTGCATTTTTGCATTCCAGGCACAGCACGCTGTAGTTGACAAAGGCCTTCAGAATCAACAGCTGGCCCGCTTCTGCAGCTGCATGAATGGGACATTTAGAGACATCTGCATGCAGGGCTTTGTGGCACCATACTCGGTAGGGGTGGACGCCAACTGCCTCGTTGGGCCGCACCCCCTGCTTCAGGGCCCATTCAGTGAGCTCAATGTAGCCATAAAAGGCAGCAATGTACAGGGCCACCCTTTTCTGATACCTGAATGAGTGAAACAAGTAGGAGTGGGGGTGTTTAGTAAGTCAGCAAACAGACAAATGCAGTTACATTAAATACCCATGAAACATTCTAGTTAAAATGTTTGTTTCTTCCTAACTTATACCCAAGTGATTTTCAGAAAAGGTATACAGTAACATACAAGTTAAACTGTAGAGGTTCTGCTTCTACACATTATTCTATGCACATGTACATAGTTCAAACCACTTTCTTTGGAGAAGCTTTCTTTTTATGAAAATTAAATGCTCAGGAAGAATAGAAAGCTTTATATCAATTGGGAAAGTACTGGAAGAAATTCAACACATTTTAGAAATTTGAAAGTTGTGTATGTTTGTTCTATCGTTTCTAACAATCGCTATTTTTTGGCTTCTGAGATGTTACTGCTATCTGATCACCACCAGGTGGCCCCCTACCAACACCATGCCCAGTGCCATCATCTCCTCTCCGCCTCCATTTAACCCTCTCCAGACTTTGCCTCACATACTATACTAAATGAACTTTTTATTCCTTAAACTAGAGGCCCAATTAATGAAATTCATGTAAGAGTAGGTCTTCCTTCTCCCAGCTGCCAGCACCAGCTTCCCTCTGACACCCAGGACCCAGCCTTCCCTTGCAGCCCTAGCTTCGTCTGGAAGGACTTTCCGTCTAATTAGCATATTATGCTTTTATTATTATAGATCGGAGGCTGTCTTCTGTTCCAACAATTGAAGTTCTAACTCCTCACCTTGGCTATAAGGCCCTTCATCATGTGACCCCTGCCCCTTTCTCCTGCCCCACTTTTTACTAGTCCCCTTCTATTTCACTGAGCTGGAACCACAATGGCCTTTTTACTATCCTTCCAACACCCCATAAGGCATAAGCTGGAAGATGGGGGAAGGCTGTTCAGAGAAAGAAGAATTAGAGAGGGAAACCTGGACTGAGCACCACCAGGTATTGTCCAGGATACATTTGGGCAAGGCTACCTGACCCCACTGTAGAGATGGAGACAAGCTAGCCTGATATCATCCAAAATACACTATGTGTAACTAACTCTCCTATGTCTGATTGCATGCTCCCCATACCACCTTTGTATGTGGTATATGACTTCCCATGTAATTTTCTTGTATAAAGTAGGTGGTTTGCCCAGAACATGTGAGTCTCTAGGAGCCTCTGACAGTTAGATTATAAGTAATTAGAGTTATAGGTTAATGCACTGGCACTTTGGTTCACACATCAATTTCTTTTGAAATTCATTAATGCACATCAGCATCTCTGAACTTGATCAGTTTTATTGATTGGAGAGCATAGCCTTTCCCAGATGGACTAACTTGCCTCTGCTTTCATCCTTATCACGCATGTTGTGGGAACTGGAAGCACTTTGTTACCAAGGTTAATTGATCCTGCCTCCTAAATGTATCTTTTCACAATCTCTTCTCTTAGTCCTAAATAATAATAATCTCTTGACTGTCTCCTTGCCTTCCTGCCTTCCTCTATTCCTCACACTGAAGCCAGCTAGCCTTCTAAAATGCCTTTCTCTACCTTCAGAACACTTCCTTTACATTTCTGTGGGTCCTGCGTGAACTGGCCTCATCATAGCTTTTGAGCCTCTGGCCATTAGCTCCCTCTCACTCTGACCTATCATA
Source organism: Murina feae (assembly GCA_004026665.1). Classification (NCBI taxonomy): domain Eukaryota; kingdom Metazoa; phylum Chordata; class Mammalia; order Chiroptera; family Vespertilionidae; genus Murina; species Murina feae. The sequence goes on from PVJC01010357.1 coordinate 35,747, forward strand.
TGAAACTTCTTTCAGTACCTTGCACATCTATTCTCTTGCCCTTATCTTTGTACATGTGGGTCCATCTGTTTTGGAACATGTGTGTGTTTTTTCTTCCTACCATTTATCTGAGTACCAACTCTTCAGGCCTCAATTTCAATTATCTTTCTCAAGAGGATCCCTGAGTCTGTTAATTCTCCATATTATACTTTCCCATATCATTTTGCAAGGTTCCCATGTCATAACACTTTTCACATTGACTGATAATAGTACCTAACATTTGCATCCTGCTTGCCACCAGCCATACAGCTAATTCCTTAATCTCTAAAACAGTTTTATAAGATAGACAATATTATCATTCCCATGTTGTACAAGAGAACACTGAGGTACAAGATGATGGAATAATTTGCCCAAGTTTACACAACTGAACACTGAGGGAATGGGGCTTTGAACCTAGCAGATGGGCACTGCAGTTGGTACTCTCAAACATTTTGCAGTTCTTCTTCAGGAATTGGTTACTGGTTTTCTCTTTCCTCTACTGGACTGTAAGCTTGCTAAAAGCATGGACTATGTCTTGTTAATTGCTATATTCACAGGATCTTGCATAATACATAGCAAATACTCAATAGATATTTGTTAATAGGGTAGAGGAATAAAAAAAGGAAATCTTCAATGTGATCATTTATAGTCACCAAACTTTTACATTTTATTTAAATATTAAGTCAAATGGAGATGGTGAAGCACATGAGCACTAGATTTATTGTCAGGATCCAACACCCAGTCGTGTCCTTGCTAGCTGTGTGACAATGGGCACATTTTTTAAATAGATTTCCTCATCTATAAAACAAGATAAAATAGTATCTACCTCATAAAATTGTTAAGTGTAAAGTTAGGTAATAAATATAACACAGTGTCTGCTACAAAGTACTCAATAAATATGCACTATGTGTAACAACTATTTCTTTGGATTTAGAGCATGAAAAAAAATAATTTAAAATAGTTGAATATTTTGTAAAATTGCTATTGGTGGCTTTCCAATCTGTCACTTCACAGAGCCCTTGGAGCTCTTGGTGAGTATGTGGGCTTCTGTACAGCATAATTAAATTACCCACAAGGGGGCACTGTTCTAAAATACTACAATACCCCTGAATTGAAAACAAACGGGTAATGTAGCATTTGAGAAGCTGCAGAGATACATTAACTTTTCTGAGCCTACCCACCTCCACAGCCAGGCCACACATGCTTCACTTCATATACTGCAAAAGTATGAATGTTGTATTAAATGCAGCTTGAAAAATTATATGGGAGCTTAGGAAGAGGCAACCAATGTTTCAGCCAATCAATTAGCAAATGTGTTGTATTTTTAAAAGAATAATTGAATGTGAGAGTAAGATGTTAAAAGTCTTATACCCAAACCAAACTGGTCACTCATTTAAATAGTGTTTCCTGAGAAATGTGTACCCAAATTGCAATCCTTCTCCAAAGGCTGTTACTATGATGATGGCATCCCTGCAGCCTCATTTTACAAATCTCTCCATAATGGGGTCTGGTTGAGACATGCTACGTACGTGTAACTGGCATGGAGCAGCACACTAGCCATGAAGTGAATTATAGACTCAAAGTCATATGGAAATTTAGGGTTATTTAAAAAATTAATTAAATTAATTTAGCATTTGCTTTATCTCCGTACTTAAGTACCGGTTTTTCATTTGATAAATAGCGTTGGACTTTAAGTTTTTGTCCGAGGAGACAACCCATCAGAAATTCTTTCCATCCATCCCAGACGTCCAAGCGAAGCGTTGTGCCTGTGGATCAAGAGAGGCAGTTACAGTCCAGTCCATCATGTGGCTCGGCAATCCATAAAACTTTTAAAGATAGCTTTCCCCACAGAAACATGGCCTAGATGCAAAAGTAACCTTGCAGTAAGTTGACAGAGATGTTATTCTTAGCTGAGGCCTGCATAGTGATTGCAAAGGATGCTGAAACATTTTTTCAGCTATCTGAAAATAGTGCTGTGGATACTGATTCCATAATGATATACATAACACCGTGTAAAACTAAAGCTATTTTGTTGGAAGAGGAAACTAAACAAGACGTGGTAGGACAAATGGGCTCCATCTTGGGTCTTTAGTTTATGATGGGCTGTGGGTGGAGCTGAATGATGCTTTTGTTCTGTGCGTCACAAAACAGGAGCCATTCTGTGTTATGAAAGTCCATTGCTCCTGGAGGATTTATCACTTGCTCCTCAATAGATGACTCTCTCCTGATGCTGTGACACCACATTCCCTTTGCTCCTTGGGCAGGTGTTCTCCAGGAATCTTTCCTCAGCCTTCAGATCTACTCACTCTACACATCCCTCAGGATAAAACCCAACTTGGCCTACCCTTACCTCTGTTATCTTCTTCCATTAGGCCTGCCTCACTTACTCAGTCCAGGGCACTCTGACCTTTCACCTGTCCTTGAGATATACCAATTCCATGCCATCTCAGTAACTAAAAATTTATAACTTCTTTTGCTTCACAGGGTCTTTATCCAGATTTTCACAGGGGAGTGTCCTTCTTACTCAGTTTCCAGTTCAAGCATCATGTCCTCACAGAGGACCTTCTTAGCACCATAGCTAACTCAGTCTCTGCCGCCACTGCCTCTGCCCTCTAATACTCTTTATTCCGTGATCTTATTTTTACTTATTCATATCCTCTGCCATCATATTTGGAATAATTTTACTTGTGTAAAGATTTTTTTCATGCCTCCATTAGACAGAAAGCTCCTTCAGGACTTGTCGCACTTGGTAAGTGCTCACTAAATGCATACTTGTTGGTTGACTAACAGGCAATCTCAGTGATGCTGATGGCTTCATTGACCACCCATGTGTCATTCCCTCTCTAATCCACAACTCCAGCCTAGTCTCTGCTGCAGCTCCAGATCCCCTTGCTGGGGACATTGCCATACAAAGGACCACACTACCTTCACGTTGTTCTAGAAGATAACTTGTTAGCTTTCATCCCAACCTGCTTTTCCTCTTGCATTCATCTCAGAGTTGTTCTTCATCCATCCCATTTTCTTCTTTTTTTAAAAAAATTTGATATCAGAGAGGAAGGGAAATGGAGAGAAAGAAACATCAAATATGAGAGAGAATCATTGATTGGCTGCATCCTGCATGCCCCACACTGGGATTGAGCTCACAACCCAGGCAGGTGCCCTGACCAGGAACCAAACCATGACCTCCTGGTTCATAGGTCAACGCTCAACCACTGAGCAACGCTGGCAGAGTGCATCCCTTTTTCTCATGCTCTGCATCTATACAGCCACTGAGGCCTGACTAGTTTACCTCAGAAATGTTGAAGAACTGTTTCCTCATCTTCATCTCAACCAGCTCCGTTGCCCTATTTCATGCTGAGATAATCTCTCCCCTGAATCTACTCTGAGAAACTCCCAAGAAAGTTCCTCCTCCCTTTATTCAGGTCTCTGCTCAAATGTCATCTCCTTTGGCTGTGTAAAACTAGCCTCTCCCCCTTTCCCACATCCTTACATCCTGCTTTCTTTTACTTCATAGTTCCTATTTCTGTTTAAAATTCGCTATTTTCCTGTTAACTTGATGGAGCTTGCTTTCTCCATGGCCATACAAGCTCACAGAGGGTGGGAGTCTTGCCCCTCTCACTCACAGCTCTCTGCCTGCTTTCTCAGTGGTGCCTGCTCATGGGGAATGTTCAGTAGTATTTGTTGGATGAAGTTCCATTCACTCCTCAAATCCATTCTGGGCTTGTGCTGCCCTCTTTACACTTAGCAGCCCAGCAGGCTGGTCTGCCCTTCTGGATACACACCAGGCTATTTCTGGCTCTGGGCCTTCTTCTTTTGCTGCACTTCTGTCTGAAATCTTATGACTCCTTCCCCACACCCTCCTACCAAGAGTTTATGATGCAACATTGGCATCATCTTCTCCAGGAAGCCCTCCTTGACTGCACCATTCTTTCACTTCTCCAAAGAAGTTAAAGTATTGCTCAATTGGTGGCCATAATGTATTTTGACACTACCATCAAGCATACATTCCTACTTTGGAATTGCTAGTTTGCAAACACTGACAGAGAACTTTTTGAGTCCAAGCATCATATATCATCCAGCCTCTACCTCTGTTTTAGTTATGCTCTTGGATTGCAAGGGGGATCTCAAGAAAATGGGTTTATTATATTGAGACAATTACTGGAAATAGTGTGCATTAGGGACGAAGGCTCCAGAATCTCTGCTGTCTCTTGTCTCTTTGTATGTCTTCTCACTTTCTCCACCAACAAGCAGTCCTGCTCACAGTTTTCATCCTTTCTATCACAACTTTGGCTTGTATTCAGCATTGGTTTACCACAACCCAACCTTATTTCATGATACCTTTCACTTTCTATTCCTACTGATAACCAAGACTAATAATAATAGGAATAGTAATAATATCTAATCTAATAAAAGCATAATATTAAAATTAACCATCTCTTTGGGATGCCTAAGCCACGCCCACCAGACAATCAGAGCCACTGTATGCAAATTAGCCCAGCCAAGATGGCGGAGGCCCACTGCACGCTGGGGTCCAGCAAGGCAGACAGGCGGGAGCAGCCTGTCTGCCTTGTGAGAATCCAACAAAGAGATCAGAAACATAAAAATGGAGATAGAAAACATGAAAAAGAACCAGTCAGAAATTAAGAATACACTAATTGAAACAAAGAATATATTACAGGGAATCAACAATGGAGTAGATGAAGCAGAGGATCAAGTCAGAGATTTGGAAAATAAGAAATAAAATACCCAATCAGAATAGCAAAAAGAAAAAAGAATAAAAAAACACACTGAGGATTGTAAAAAGAGCCTCTGAGACAACTTCAAGTGAACCAACATTCATATCATGAGGGTGCCAGAAAGAGAAGAGAGGAAGCAAGGAATTTAAAACCTATGTGAAAAAATGATGGTGGAAAACTTCCCTCACCTGGTGAAGGAACTAGACATATAAGTCCAGAAAGGACAGAGAGTTCCAAACAAGATGAACCCAAAGAAGTCCACACTTAAACACATTGTAATGAAAATGACAAAGATTAAAGAGAGAATCTTAAAAGCAGCAAGAGAAAAGCAGTTAGTAATGACAAGTGAGCTCCCATAAAACTATGAGCTTATTTCTCAACAGACATTTTGCAGGCCAGAAGATATTGGCAAGAAATATTCAAAGGCTTGGCTGGTATGGCTCAGTGGATTGAGTGTCATCCCATGCACCAAGAGGTTGACAGTTCAATTCCCTGTGCACATGCCCAGGTTATGGGCTCAATCTCCAGGAGGGGTTGTGCAGGAAGAAGTCGATTGATGTTTCTCTTGTTGATGTTTTTATCTCTCTCTCTTCCTTCTACACTTTCTGAAATCAATACAAGCATATAAAAGAAAGAAATATTCAAAGTGATGAAAAGCAAGGACCTATAACCAAGGTTACTCTACCCAGCAAAGCTATTCGTTAGAAGTAAAGAGCCTATAAAGAGCATCCCAGACAAGAAAAAACTAGAGTTCATCACTACCAAACCAGTACTACATAAAATGTTTATGAAGAAGGAAAAAAGAGTAAAAATATGAATAATAAAATATCAACAAATGCATATCTACTAACCATTAAATCTAAAAAATAAACAAACAAGCAGAACAGAACCAGATTCAAAGATACAGAGAACATTTTGATATTTCCAGATGGGAGGGGGGATTTAAGGAGATGGATGAAAAAGGTGAAGGGATTAGGAAGTACAAACTGGTAGTAACAGAATAATCACGAGGATACAAATTATAGCATAGGGAATATAGTCAATAAAATTGTAGTAACTATGTATGGTATCAGATGGGTACTAGATTTATTGTGATGAGCCTTTACTAAGTTATATAATGTCTAATCACTGGGGTATACACCTGAAACTAATATAACATCATATGTCAACTGCAATTAAAAAATAAAAAATTATTCTTTTTTTTAAAAAAAGAAATTGTTGATATGAAAAAGCATGCTCTGACCCAAGAGTGAATTTGGTTAGAAATGTGAAGAGTCAACTTGGGAAAAACAGGTTTCCATTTTGGACTTCAGAAAGCAAATTTTATTTACTGATATTCAGAGTATATTGAATTATAAATTTTGAAAAAGTCAAATAAACACTGTACTAAATTAAAGCAATAGCCCTGACTGGTTTGGCTCAGTGGATAGAGCATCGGCCTGTGGAGTGAAGGGTCCCAGGTTCGATTCTGGTCAAGGACATGTGCCTTGGTTGCGGGCACATTCCCAGTGGGGGGTGTGCAGGAGGAAGTTGATCAATGTTTCTCTCTCATCGATATTTTTAATTCTCTATCTCTCTGCCTTCCTCTCTATAAAAAGTCATATATATATATGTGTGTGTGTATATATATATATATATATATATATATATATATATATGGCAATAATAAATAAGAAACAAAAACAGGAATGATCATTGATGTCAAAGGTTTGAGAGCCTCAATTAAAAATAACATAAAAGAATAAATATGATAGAAGTAACAATGATTGCAAATTTAACATTTACAAAGAGCAAAACTACTTAATTCAAGAATGTCTACAAAGAGCTATTATAAGTTGGAAGAACTCAAATTCCATTGCAACAAATGTTACAGCACAGCGCCACCTAAAAATGTGCTAATTGTCAGCAAAGATCCATTTGTTTCAAGCAAGAATCTCTATAAAGTTTGAACCATTTTCCAATGTGGTTAAAACAAACCTGGCAGTTTTACTGGTGTATGGCTAGCAGTACAGGATTAAAAGGGAGTTTGTATCTGCTATGAAGAATGAATGCCAGCTCACCGAGGCAGTTCAGCCTGCATAGTAGTGGCTTCACCCTGTTTAAAAGTTTAATATAACCAACATTTTAAAAAGAGTTTGCATAAAGCAAAGCTCAGAACAGTTTGTATCATATGCTACCACTGTGTTAAAAAGAGGAAAAATAATATGTACTTGAACTTGCTTTTACATATGCTGCAAACATATTTGAAAGAAAACAAGACACAAGACAAGACTAGGAGACCTTTCTTATGTCTAGGCTACAGAACCAGACACCAGAGAGGAGTTTTGATAAATTATGTCGACAGTGCTTACAGAAGTTTTAGTGTAGAAACAACTCCTCCATTTGTTAAGAATCTAGTGTCAAAGAACCCTAGTGCTGAGTAGTAGCTGGTATCAAGTGTAAAGACAGTACCAATGTCAGTCTGATAGTCCCTGAGGGTGTTGCAGTCGAACATCTCCAGTCCCCTTGGGGTCCGGAGGCAGAAGACACTCACAGGGAAGCCACATCTCAAAGATAACAGCATTCTCAGCTCAGACACTTTTTTACCAAGAAGGGAAATGCTCTCCATTATCAACATTTTCTCTTGGGTAACAGCATTGAACACATAAAGAATGGGCTTATCTTCTTCCTATGGGGAGAGAAAAGGAGAGAACTCAGGATAAGCGCTGTATGGAGGTTGGGACAGACAAATATGTTGAAGGGTGGCTTTAAGTGCCTCTAGCTAAAGATGAAAGCAAAGATCAGTTTACGTTCCCTGACGTCTGGTCTGAATCGTTTTTGTTTTGTTTTGTTTTGTTTTGTTTTGTTTTTTATTTCATTGCTTAAAGTATTACAACAAGTGATAGATAAGTATTACAACAGATGATAGATAGATCTCCATTTTTTCCTCTTGCCCTTCCCCCCCCCACTCCTCCCTAACCCCCAGAATCTTGCTCTTCTCTCTGAATCTTGCTCTTTACTCCTGCTCTGAGTAAAATAAAGAAGACTAGGCAGGGCTTTGAGATCCTTCTTACTTCTTAGTCTACAGGCCCAGCTGCACAGTGTTGATGATTTATATCCACATTGCACTTAAAAAGGTTAGTTTCAAAACAACTCCATCATGCTACACTTTAATTTGGAAATGCTATGGATTCTATACCTTCACTTAAAAACAGTGCTTTCTGTTTTGTTTTTGTTTTTTTTTGATTTATGATTTCTTTTCTTTTTTTTCTTTTTTTTTAATTACATAAAGTTTTACAAAGATTGGTACATATATCTCTTTTTTCCCTTGCCCTTCCGCCCGCCTCCCCTACCCCC
>PVJC01010358.1:0-43860 GCA_004026665.1 Murina feae
AGCAAAGCTATCATTCAGAATTGAAGGTCGGATAAAGAACTTCACAGACAAGAAAAAGCTAAAAGAGTTCATCACTACCCAACCAGTATTATATGAAATACTGAAAGGTATCCTTTGAGAAGAGGATGAAGAAAAAGGAAAGTAAAAATTATGAACAACAAATACATATCTATCAACAAGTGAATCTAAGAATCAAGTGAATAAAAAATCTGATGAACAGAATAAACTGGTGAATAGAATCAGAGGCATAGAAAGGGAGTGGACTGACAATTTTGTGGGGTTAAGGGTGTTGGGGGTGTGTGAAGAGAATGGACAATAATCGTACACCTATGGATGAGGACAGTGGGGGGGGCAAGGACAGAAGGTGGGGTGGGAACTGGGAGGAGAGGAGCTATGGGGGAAAAAAGAGGAACAACTGTAATAATCTGAACAATAAAGATAAATTAAAAAAAAAAAAGAAAAGTAGACGCCAGGTTGATGAGCTCGTCTATCTCAGATCAACTTATTCTTAGAGTAATAGAATTTTTTCAATGAAATAAAGTATATTTCTTCAGGACACACTCTGAATGTGTCCCTGGGGCTGCAGCATCTTGTATTTTGAACATATTATGTTCTTTCTATTTAGTTTTACATGACAAGCCAACCAAGCTCTAGTTGAAATAAAAAATCAGAATGTTCTACCTAAGAATCAAGTTCTGCAACTCTCACCTAAAGAGACACTTCATGCACACAAATAAAGTTATGATTTAAAAATAAAAACAAAACAAGGATGTAGAATGAAGTGAATTTGGAAGCACATGGTATATAGAAGAAAACTTGGAACCTCAAATCACAGCAGAAAAATAAAAAGGAAATTGAGAAGATGAATTAAAGGAGGTAAAAGGATAATTGAGTTGTTGCCAGTTAATATCACAAAAATTGGATTGCATCTCATTGCGAACAATCCAGACAATACCAAATGCTTATGTTAACTGGCCCCTTGTTGCAGGTGGGGAATACAATGGCGTAGGTGAAAAAGTCATTGGCAGTATTTGCTTTTAAAATGCACCCAACAAATAACAAGGCAACCCCTCCCTCAACCGTGTGTAGTTTAGCAGCAGAATCAAGTTCTCTCACAGCCTTGCAATGGTTTTTCATATTTGGCTTCACATTTCTCGGTTTGTTCTGGAACACGTTGGACCTGGCTTTTATTGTGCATTTAAAGGCGATCTGTTCTGACCAGGATGCCCCAGTTGGGCAGGAAGATTTCCTGGCATCATCCATGCAAAACACGCAGTGTCTCCCCAGATCTGCTCACAAACCTTCAGCAATGGTTCTCCAATGTAAATGTAGGAGGAGAAGCCTCCACAGCAGGTCTCTCCTGTGTGTAGTGTGTGAGGAGGGTGTGAGGAGGGTGTTGTTGATTAGAGCAGTTTCAAAGGGTAATTTTTGTTACTCAGTGCACTTAACTGGAAAAAAAGAGCCTGCCATTCAAAAGCCCTCTGAAATTTACCCCCAAAATCCACCAGTCTTATCTCTTCATTCATCTATAATAATAAAAGCATAATATGCTAATTAGACCAGACATCTTTTCAGACAACCTTCTGGACGAAGTTAGGGCTGCAAGGGAAGCCCAGGTCCCAGGTACCTGCTGGTGGCCAGAGGAAAGCCCGAGTCCCAAGTGCCAGAGTGAAGCTGGTGCCAGCAGCAGGGGAAAGGAAGGCCTACTCTCGCACAAATTTCATGCTTCAGGCCTCTAGTATTAATATAAACCTCTTCTGGTCAAATCGATTGATTTAATATCTCAACAAATGATACTTTTCTAATGTTTATACCCTCGTTCATGCATGAAATGCCCTTCGGCCATCTGCTATGGCTCTTTAAACTCCTCTCACTCTTTAAGCTGCCTCCTCCCTGAAGCCCCCTACCCCCAGGTTTCCTTAGCCCGTTTGCCCTGTCTGCATTCCCAAGGCACTGACTGATAGGAGTTCACACATCACTAGTGCATTACAAATTCTCACCTGCATTATTGTCCAAATGTATTGATTGAACATCTACCATGAACCAGGTCTCGTGCTGGGTGCTAGAGATACAATGGTGAGCAAACAAGAGCAGAACTCCGCCCTCAGGGGGCTTGCAGACTACAGTGAGAGATGCACGTCATGGCGACCAAGCTGAAGCTTCCTCCCCTCTGAAGTCTTAGATGTACCTCTTATTTTACACTTACTGTAGATTATATTTTTATTTTTGGTACATATGTCTACTTTGTCCAACTAGATTTAAAATCTTTGTTTAAAAAAAAGAAAAGTAACTCCTATTGAGCCTTATGGCCTTCCAGGCACAGTGATACACGGGGTACTCTTTATCTCTGCTGCTCACAACAATCCCGTCATTCTAGCATCATTCGCCTGCTTTGCACATGAGGAAGCTACTGGTAAGATGCAAGAGAGCCAACGACTGGCTTGTGGTACCAGCCTGAGAGCATGCACTCCTTAAGTATTTACTGAACAAATGATTGACTGAGTGATTGAAAATCAGACATAGTTATACCCTGGTAAGTCATAAATATACCATCACACCACAGAAATTAAAAACATGCATATTGGCCCTGACCAGTTTGGCTCAGTGGATAGAGCATCGGCCTGCGGACTGAAGGGTCCCAGGTTCGATTCCGGTCAAGGGCGTGTACCTTGATTGAGGGCACATCCCCAGTAGGGGATGTGCAGAAGGCAGTTGATCGATGTTTCTCTCTCATCGATGTTTCTAACTCTCTATCTCTCTCCCTTCCTCTCTGTAGAAAATCAATAAAATATATTTTTAAAAAAACAACAAAATAAAACATGCATATGTGTTTTAAAAAATCTTTAAAACTAACCATAAGAGCAAACAACAAAAAGTCAGAGCATATTCTTGTCCACCCCCCCCCCAATATTTTTTAAAGCTTAATTTTTCTTCTTCAGTATATTCTCCATTCTTGAATATACAAATGAAATGTGGAAATTAAACTGGAATGTGTGGTATTCCCCTGCGCAGGATGCAAAGCTGGCTTCCCAGGTTCTTGTCCAGATGGAGTTGAAGAATGAAGCCATGGACAAGAGGTGGCATAGGAAAAGGTGGAAACTTATTGAGAAACAAACACAGACTTTCACATGGGGAAGGGAAGAGAGTCCCCCAAGTCCCTCTTTTCTAAGATTTTTAAAGGCTGCAGTTCTTTGTGTCTTGATATCCTCTCTGGTTGGTCACTGTAGTGGCTTCAGAACTCAAGCCCCATGTGGGGTTCCCCTCTTTTTCTCCCTGCTGTTTTTCTATTCCCTTGGGCTTTCCACTTCCTTCTCTGAATGAGTGGCTTCCTTTGCTTTATTTTGTGAGTGTATTCCTTCTGCAGCTCCCAGCCCCCTTATTCTATGGATGTAGGTCTTCTGGTAGCTCCCTTATTCTGTGAATGTATACCTTTTGCAGCTCCCAGCTTTGCAGCTCTGTGGTCTTCCCCGTGGACCCCATAATTCCTAAAACTTGCTAAACCTGCTTATTTTACCCCTAAAAACTCCTTTTACAAGCACACACTTTTATTGTTCCTCGAAATGTTTTCCAAGAGTGGTTGGAAGAAGCCCGCTGATTGCATGCAGTGGCTCAGGAACATCCATTGTATTTTGAGAGATCCATGAGAATGTTTAGAGGAGATAACTGGGACACAACCTTTAAAACATGCACAGCGTGCTATTGATGGTGCAAGATTGTGCAAGGAGAGCTACTCTTTTGTCTTCAAATTAGAGGTAAAGGACCACTCTAGAATGAGCAAAGATCCTCTCAGAGCCTGGCGTCTGTCTTTCTCTTTAGGCTGGAGTTTAGCATGGTGGAGGTACAGACCACCTATAATGATAAAATGAGGAAACATGAAGACTCTGTTGGGCTTCAAGCATAACAAACTCAGAAGGAAAAAAATCAACTCTTTTTATAAAGTAGAGAAAGCCATTTTTATTTGTTTAAGTGGTTTTGTTGTTGCTGTTCATTTGTTTGGGGTTTTCAGGTTTGAAGATTTATCAATAACTAGCTGGTTTTAGTAATAAGTGCTACCCTAGAGCACTGTGATGAGATGGAAACTCACCAGATTTACGTCGAAGTAGGAGTTGTGAATAGTTGAGAGGCAGGAGCAGAGTTTGAGAATGAAGAATATAGTATTCTACTTTCTCCCTTCTAAATGGAAAAACAACACTTAATCAGGGTGAAATGACGGCAAAGGCAGAAGGAGAGAAGTGGCAAAGTGAAGGAAATGGGAAGAAAAGACTCATTTTTCTTGTCTGTGAAATGGGGGTAAAATCTAACCTCAGAACTACCGTACTGCAAAACTTCATAGGATAGTCACCATTCACATCAGCACCAGCCACACAGTAGGACTCCAAGCTACCACAAAGAGTTAACTGGGCGCGATGCCGTATGCCAACCAGTCCACCGTGCGGATCACGGAGCTCACCGACGAGAATGCCAAGTTCATCATCGACAATACGGACCTAGCGGTGGCCAATTCTATTCGGAGGGTCTTCATCGCCGAGGTGCCCATAATAGCCATTGATTGGGATCACATTGATGCCAATTCCTCAGTCCTTCAGGACGAGTTCATCGCTCACAGGCTTGGATTAATTCCCCTCACCAGCGATGACATTGTGGGCAAGCTGTAGTACTCCCGGGACTGCACGTTCGAGGAGGAGTACTGCCCTGAGTGCTCGGTGGACTCTCCACGTGCGGTGCAACGAAGACCCGACTCGTCATGTCACGTCTCCAGACCTCATCTCCAACAGCCCCTGGGGCATTCCAGTGACATCCCGGAACCGAGATAATGACCCCAATGACTACGTGGACCAGGATGATATCCTCATCGTCAAGCTGCGAAAGGGCCAGGAGCTGAGACTCCGTGCCTATGCCAAGGAGGGCGTTGGAAAGGAACATGCTAAGTGGAACCGGACTGCAGGAGTGGCTTTTGAATAGGATCCCGACAATGCCCTGAGGCACACAGTGTGCCCCAAGCCAGAGGAGTGGCCAAGGAGCCAGTACTCAGAGCTGTATGAAGATGAGTCCCAGGCTCCATACGACCCCAAAGGCAAGCCGGAGAGGTTTTGCTACAATGTGGAGGCCTGTGGCTCTCTGCACCCTGAAACCATCGTCCTCTCAGCCCTCTCTGGGTTGAAGAAGAAGCTGAGTGATTTACAGACCCAGTTGAGCCATGAGATCCAGAGTGACGTCCTCACCATAAATTAGCCGCAGCTCATCCGCCTGAGCCGAAAAGGATCCGAGCAGCAGCTGTGTGCAGGTCTCCTGAGACCCTCCTGGCTCCTGAAGTCCCAGCAGCTGTACTTCTTGGTAAGCCATCAGCGCCAACTGAAGGTAGCAGAAGGGAAGAGTGCCCCTCCCAGCCTTGCTTGGTCCCAGGTAGATGATGAGGGTGCCCCTTGTATTGGAGGCAGGAGCCCTGGCCCTGCCTGCTGATGGCTAGTCTCCCCAGAACCCAGACCTCCCTTCCGCCCGGTCTCCTTGTAGAGGTCGTACTGCTTCCCTGTTGAAAACCACTGAGTAGACCCTCCTCTTTTGGTCATTTCAGCTCTTGACTTACTTTCTGTGTGAAAGTCAGCATTTCACAGTTGTACCTTAGGTTTCCGCTGTTAGGATGGAGTGAAGTTTCATTCAGGCGGCCTACAAACCCAGCCCCTGCCCATAGTCAGCCTACACTTCGCTGATTCCCAAGTGTTTTTAGACCCTGGCTGCTCCTCCCCACCCCACTCCTAAATAAACCCTGTATTTCATTCTCTACCCATCAAAAAAAAAAAAAAGTTAACTGTACCGAATAGTGCCTGGCACATAATGTGCAAACAACTGCTGGTTATTTTATCGCCCAATTGTTGTTCCTCTCTACACATGATTACATAGTGACCAGTTGCCCCTTTAACCTACCGATTTCCTCAGCAATATATTTGTTACTGAAGTCATAATTCTCCGTACCTCTACACTAAGCCTAGATCACTGAAAACTTCCCATAGGAAAGTCTAACTCCTAGCTAAGATTATTTTATCTACTAGAGCTCTGACAACTACTCATCAATGGATAGAGCCATCATCCACAGAGACCTGCGCTGTCCAATATGGAAGCCACATTCCATTGTTGAGCACTTGAAATGGGATGAATCCAAACCGAGATCTGCTGGACACCCTGGATTTATAAGCGTCAGCGTGAAAATGAAAGTAAAATAACCTCATTAACAATTTTTCGCAGTGATCACTTTCATTTTTTATTTTTTTGTTAATCCTCACCCAAGGATATTTTTTCATTCATATTTAGAGAGTGGAAAGGAGTGGGAGAGACATAGAGAGAGAGAGACATCGATATGACAGAGACAAATTGATTGGTTGCCTCCTGCATGTACCTCGACCAGGGACAGGGATCCAGCCTGCAACCGAGGTACATGCCCTTGGCCGGAATCAAACCCAGGACACTCCAGTCCACAGGCCGATGCTCTATCCAAAGAGCCAAGCCAGTCAGGGCCTAGTGATCACTTTTAAAGTGATATTTGTGATATATTGAGTCAAGTAACATATATTATTAAAATTAATTCTGCCTGTGTCATCTTGCTTTTTAAGATGTACCTACTGAGAAATTTTACATTGCATGTGTTATCACATTATATTTCTATTAAACAGCATTGACCTAGACCCTTTTTAAACATACTAAATCAACACTTTGAGTCATTTACTAAAGATATTTGTATATTTTCTCTCCATTCCCACCATGAACTGAGCTCTTCATTTTTGTCCTATTAACCTGGCTGTACCCAGCTCAGTCTTCTCCCCACTCACAGGGCCTTCAGAAGCCCTGACCAAGTCCTTCCCATTAGACCCACACCACAGCCCAGAGCTCCCAATCCTGGAGGCCCATGGAATTACTCAGCTGTGAGTTTACAGGTGTAGAGCCCAGGCACCTAAAGTTGTACAACCCTGCACACACGATTCTGAGGTGCAGCCAGTTACAGATTTCTGCTTCAAGTCCAAGTTCCCAAAGGTTGATGCTTGAGCAAAATGTAACTATGACTCAGCAGGAAAAAAAATCTAACAGCCAGTTAGGCATTTCTGTGTTCCTGCTTCACAAATAATGGAAGAAAGAGCATAGTTAACACTGGAGGAGCCCTTGCCCCAGGGGTGACAAAATAATAAAAACAAAGACACAAACTAAGCCTACTTCCTCCTGTCCTCAGGCCAAAATTTACTAAACTTAGAATGATCTTGTTATTTTAGATTTAGGGGAAGGCAATAATTTAAATATCAAGAGGTGCATATGTTGAAGAATATAAATAGCTGATAACATTGCAAGTAGTGGCTTTTCTTTCAAGTTAAGTTTGTTCTCTTTTCAACTGATGCCTTTTTCCCCTTACGTATCCCAGGGAGCTGCTTATTGATTTCTTATGGTGCCTACAGAGGATGATTTGGAACAAGTCCTGTATAGCTAGGAATCAGCCCAAAACCTGTTGATTTAAGATAGCCATTTGATGTCCTGAGCAAGACCTCGGTGGCAATTTAAAACTGCACCTGCTGGTAGAATGCCCATCATGGACTTGCAAGACTGGGAGACTGAAAAACTACTTGCCACCCATTGTCACAGCTAAAGGAACTCTGGGCATTTAAGAATCTCTCCTGAGTAGAAAAAGTAAGGATGAGCCCACACACAAAATCCAAATTAGAAAATCAACAGAGTTCAGAATATAGTGAGTAGGACCTAATGAATATGTGCTAATGTAATATCTGTTGAATTAAAAAAAATAAGTGAAAGAAGTTTTTAGGGGTGAAATAGATAGGTTTTAGGAAATTTTAGGAATTAAGAGGTCCATAGAGAAAGCACAGGGCTACAGAGCTGCAGAAGTACATTTCCATAAAATACTGGAGCTGGAAACAGCAGAAGGTACACACTTCCAAAGAATAAGGGAGCTGGGAACAGCAGAAGGTACATTTCCATAAGATAAGGGAGCTGGCTGCGGAAGGTATACATTTATAGAAGGGAAGGCAACCTCTCATTCAGAGAGGGAATAGGAAGGCCAAAGGGAATAGGAAAACAAGAAAGGAGAAGAGGAGAACCTCATGTACCTCCCCTCACCTCGTGTGAGGTTTGAGCTCTGGAGTTGCTATAGTGACCAAAAGGGATAGTGACCAATCAGAGGGATATCAGGACACAAAAAACTGCAGCCTTTATAAACCTAAGAAAAAGGACTTAGTGGGACTCTCTCCCCCTCCCCACGTGGGAGCCTGTGCTTGTTTCTCAATAAATTTCCACCTTTTCCTGTACCATGTTTTGTCTATGGTTTTATTCTTCGACTGCACCAGACAAGGACCTGGGAATCACTCTGCCCAGAGGAATATCATGTGTTCCAGTTCAATTTTTGCATTTCATAAGTTAATTACTCCTGAGAAATTACTCAATGATAACTATTATAAGCTTGGAACTTGAATCAATAAAACCAGAAGAAAATAATTTGGATACATTTTTATAATGTTTTATATTTAATTCCCATTTAAATGGCTCTTTTATTGCAAAAGACAGTTAAGGTTAATGAAATGTAGGGTAGCAGAGTAGTTAATAGCTTGGATGTGAGTGAGTGAGAATCCTGGATTTGACATTAATTAAATGGATGACTTTAGGCCAATTATTTAACCTCACTAAACTTCATGCTTCACAATAAATGTACATTAATTTCATAATTAGAAAAATATAAGTAAGTTTTAAAAGTAAAAACTCTGCTTTATGTAAAGAGCTGGGTAGGTATTCTTAAGAGTGTATAAAATATGGTAAGCTGCTAGACTTACAAAAGTTATAATTATTTGAAAAATGAGATATTGACCAGAAATAAAAGGGCAACATTCAAAAGTTTTCCCCACAAAATAATAGAAAAGTAGAAAATGTAAAGAAATAAATGTCACCAAGAGGGAAACACATTCATAGACTTGTAAATGGTAACAGTAGTAATTATAAAGGCATCATATGTGAAAACTACATAACAAATGATATTTGCCTGGAAGGAGATGAGATTCTTTGGGGCAGGTTTGCTCTGTGTGCCCTGGCAGACTTCCTTTGCTGCTCTGGGAGGCCTGGCATGGAATACAGGGACACTTTAAGGATCATAGAGGGCTTAGAGATCTAGAAACATCATCCAGGCACATCTCTGGATCTGTGTGAACCCAGAAACCTTGAGAATGAGCAAAAGAACCCAGTGATTCATTGAGGTTCATACATGGACAGAGTTAGAAGAAATTGTACCAGAAGGAAAAACAATAGGGCCCCTGAAACAGTCAGCTCAGCAAAGGGGTCTAGCAGAGTGAGCCAGGCTAAGGAGCTGATCTGGGGTTTGAAGTGAATAGTATGTCCAGATTCAGGTGAGAAGAGGGTATGAGATAGGAAAGAACAAAAGCGAATTCTAGTTAAAAATAAAAAGCAAAAAAAAAACAGCCAAAAGAAGGCAAACAGAAAATATTCATTTAGTTATACTTTCTTCCATACCTGTGTTAAAATAATCATAAATGGAAATTTTAGTAATTTTTTGAAAATTTCAAAGGCTAAATTCATAGTGTAAAAAATAACAGGAAGACAAATGCTGAAAAACACAAATTGGGAAAAGCAGAAGGAATTATACAAACAGTTGTAGCAGACTCAGGAAAGCTAAATCCTAAACCAATAGTATTAAAGGTGAGAAAAACAAGACAAAACATAATTTGCTGCTCAGAAAAGACTCAGAGAGAGATGACTTCAGACACCTCTGGGAAATATAATCAAAACAGGAAGGTCAGATGAAAGTGTTTTTAAGAAACAGATATTCCCCAAATCCTTTCCCCAACTACCTATTGATGGGTAAATTGCCCTTCCTTATCCCTGAACATTATCAAACAGAGTCTCTAAACTGAAATATATCAGACACTCTAAAGGTTTCAAGACATATAACCAACACAGATAGATTAAGTAAAAATTCAGATACTGAATTTTGATGCCATTCTCTGCAGGCTGCTATCACTAGTCAGCTACTAGAAGTACAAAAACATTACTGGTACCTTCCAGAAGACTGGAAGATTCTCCCCAGAGTATTCCGATCAGGCCAAGAGAAAATCCTAACAGTACTGGTTTCTGGGTTCTTTGAGGAAATAGTCAAGGCAAATTAATGTTCATGGAAGTTCAGAGCTGACACACTCGTGCATACAGAGATTCTAAACACCTTTCCAGTGACTCATTTTTCAATATGAGTAGATAGCCAAGGGCCACTCTGCCACTGAGAAAGCCCTTCACATGAAAGACCAAGACTAAACAATTTGAAAAAAAATTCAGAGGTGTTACAGGGAGAAGAAAATGTAAAAAATAAAGCCATATTCTTAGAAAGATAAGAGAAGAAATTTCATCCATAAACTAGAATAGGCTGGGAACTCTGGTATAGGATCATAACGTAAACTGAAAATTCAATTGAAGGCTTGGAAGATGAAATTAAGAAAATTTTCAAAGAGTAAAGGGAAAAAGACAGGAGAGAGAATTGAAAAAATTAAAAAATAAGAGCATAAAAGAACCAACATCTGAATAATAGGCCTTTCAGAAAGGGGAAAAATTAAACAGCAAAAAGAAGGGAGAAAATAACAAGTACATTAAGAAAAGCTTCCAACTGAGAAGGCTGTGTTTTCAGCAGGAGAGAAACTACTGAACTCGCAGCAGAGTGGGCAAATATACTAGCAAACGCACATGAAAGGCACATCATCATGAAATGCTGGAGACAAACAGAAAAATTTAAAGCATCCAGGAAGTGCAAACCAAAATAAGAAATCTGATAGGAAGGGGGATCCCAGGATGTACTCTATGTGGCTGTTTCGGGAGAAGATGAAAGAATCTGAGCCCATGGAGCAGATCAGAAGACTCCTGGAGAGGCACACCTCCCCCCTCATTAAAACTGAATGACTACTCATTGTCTTTGTACTGAAAAAAGACTAAACAATTGGGGGAAAGTTTGCAATGGAACTACCAATAAGTACATAGAAATTTAAACAAATAAAAATATAAGATAATTATTAGTTCTAGAAAAACAGCATGCATAGGAAATAAAAGTAATTATAGTTTCCCATGTAGCTTATCCATGAATATCATTTAAAATAGTCATAATAGAATAAAAATGGAATATGCAACCAAGGCTTTGATATGACTACATTAAAAAAATAAGGGTGAGAAATAACAACAACAACAAAAAAGCTATGCAGTCATGCATCATTTGACAAGGAGGATACGTTCTGAGAAACGCAACCTTAGGTGATTTCATCATTTTGTGGACTTTATGAGTGCACTGACACACAAACCCAGAAGGTATGGCCTACTACACACACACCTGGGCTACATGGTATAGCCTATCACTCTGAAGTCTTTACAGCACGTCACTGTAATGAATACTATGGATAACTGTAGCACATGGGAAGTATTTGTGTATCTAAACCTAGAAAGAGTACAATAAAAATATGACATGAAAGATAATAAATGGTTCAACTGTAGAATGGACTTACCATGAATGGAGCTTTTGTGACCAGAAGTGAGTGACCAGTGAATGAATGTGAAGGCCTAGGACATTACTATCCTATATAATAAAAGCCTAATATACTAAGTGTCTAATTGCCTGGTCATCCATTCAACCAATCAAAGAGTAATATGCTAATGATATGCTAAGGCCGCTCAATGGCATGCTATGACAGCCACTGACTACCATGGGTAGACACTCCGACTGGTAGGTTAGCTTGCTGCTGGGGTCTGGCTGATCAGGACTGAGCAAGACAGGCCGGACACTTCCTGGAGCCCTGTTTCAGTCCCTCCCTGGCTGGTCAACCTCCCACATCCCTCCCCGACCCCAATTGTGCACCGATGGGGTCCCTAGGCCTGGCCTGCACCCTCTCACAATCCAGGACCCATCAAGGGATGTCAGAGAGCCAGTTTTGGCTCGATCCCACAGACCTCTAGCTGTATAACAATGTTAAAAACAACAACAACAACAAAAATACAGGCCAAAATGCAATCATTCTTGTTCATCCAAGTCACCAAATGAAAACTTAGTAACTAATTTAATTGCAGTTTCAACTTCTCCTAGAAGTGGAATTTTAAACCAATTTGGAATTTCTTGATCAATATGTGTGAGATGATCTGCATGATAAAACAGCCTAAAAATAATTCTTTCCTTTTGCTAATAACTCCCCTGCCACAACCCTCTGTCTATAAAAACCTTCCATGTTGCACTAACCTTTAGAGAGCCCTTCTATTTGCTAGATGGGATGCTTCCTGATTCATGAATTGCTTAACAAAGCCAATTAGATCTTCAAATTCATTCTTTAACAGTATCTAGAGCTCTGGTCTTAGACAATGAAGTGCCAACTTCACTACTTCCCTATTAAAAAATGTTTTCTAAACTAAGTCTTTGCTTGTTCTTGTCAAAAATGGTATTGTAATACCAAAAAGTTAGATTGCTTTAAGGATTATGAGAAAATGTGTGTCAATCACTTAGCAATGTATCTGGCACACGGAAAATGTTAAATAATAATGGCTATTATTTTATTCTGAGGAAAGGATTATAGAAAAACAGGGGCAAGGAAACCAATGTGTATTATGTTCTTCATGTTCTAGAAGTATTACATGTGATTTTATTTAAGCATCAAAATTCCACCAAGGTCACAAAGATGGTACACGGAAAAGTTCAGATTTGAATATAGGACTATCTGACTTCAAAGGCCATGCACTTTCCACTAAAATTTCTAACCTGAATTCTGTTAGTGTATCATCAAAGATTAATCCATCAGATCAAAATCCCTTCTCTCCTTCTGATCTCCACACGTCACTTAGAAAGAAAAAGACCTTTGAGGACATGGTACAGCTGAGAGAAAATGTTTGATCAGAAGTATGAAATAAGCAAAGCCCCAGAAAATTTGGCCCTACATAAAAGATCTAATGCAGGGGACCCCAACTACCAGGTAAGCTCACTCAGATGGCAAGAGAGTGGGGGAGATGAACAGGAGTGAAGAAAAAATAAGAGACAATTTAAAACTATGGAGATGAACACAGCCCCAGACCTCAGGCATCCACAGAGGACACCACCCCAGACCCTGTGTGCCCACCTGGATACCACCTGGACACATGTGGTCACCACTGACCCCCTATTATGGATTTACTTATTCAAATCCAAACACTTCCCAGACCAATATTTAAATTTTGAGTCATATTAGAAGTCTGACTCTTTTTTTTTTTTAGTGTATCAAACATTGAAAGTTAGTTTATTCTAATTAATTAATAGCTAGGGCTGTCAGTCATGTACATGCATACTCTCAAGTGCTATATATAGAAAAAAGAATGTAAATGCAGTCTTTACTTTCAGACAGCTTACCAGATAGTACTTGTGATAAAACATTCTCAGATAAAAATGACAGTAAAGATATACCACAGTATTTGAGATTTTAGAAGCATCTGAGTGGTGCTCACAATATCTATGGAAGAAACTCAGAAAGCAAGATATGACTGGCAGTGGGATAAACCAGGGGAAACTTCACTTGAGTTAAACCTTGAAAATAGATTTGAAATAAAGGAGGAAGCAGAATTTGGGAGGAGACAAGGGAGTAAATTAATGGGCACGATGATACCACTGTATGTTGGACAGGCAGAGATTTTCTTTGGCTGGAAATGAGAACCAAGGCTAAAAAGCTATAAAATATAAGGCTGAAGAAAATAGGTTGTTGCTGAATGATAGAGAATTTTAAGTATCAGGCTATATATTTTACTTTCTTCTCATAAGGAGCCATAAAGATTTGGGTTTGTTGTGTTAGTTAAGTAATGATGATAAAAACTCCATTCTTCATCTCTTTTCCCCAGTTTTACCTATAGGTTAAAAAGATAATCCCCACATAAATTCCAGAAATCTTTCTTTTTTAAAATATTGACATGCCAATTCTAAACTTTATATGGAAAGGTAAAGGAAACAGAAGAGAATTCTGAAAATCTGAAGAAGCAAGTCAGGACCTCACATTATTTGCAAGATTTATTCTGAAGATACATTAATCAAGACAATGTTGATTATGACAAGAATAGACACATAGATCAATAAAATAAAGTAGAAAGCCCAGAAGTAGATGACATAAATATACTCAGTTGATTTTTGACACTAGTTCAGAAGCAATTCAATAGAGAAACGCTTTTCAACAAATGGTGACAGAATAACTGAACATCCTGCAGAAAGAAGAAAAAAAAACTTTGATCCATACCTCACACTATATATTTTAAAAAATAATAAAATGGTCATAGACCTAGAGGTAAAAGTCTAAAAAAAAACTGTTCTAGAAAACATCTGCATTACATTGGGTTTGTCAAAGAGCTTTTAGATATGACACTAGAAGCATAACCTATGAAAGAAATTACTGTTTAATTGGATTCCCAAAATTTTAAACTTTTTTCTTTGAAAGACACTGCTAAGACTAAAAAACTACCCACAGAATATGACACTATATTTGTAAATTACATATCTGATAAAAGGCTTGTATAGACAATATATAAACATTCCCCAAACTCAATCATTAAAAAAATAAGAAATAGAAATTAGGAAAAATATCTGAAGAGAGACTTTATCAAAGAAAATGCGTGGATGGACCCTGGCTCAGGGTTAGTTAGAGCATCAACCCACACACTGAAGAGTCACAGTTTCCATTACTGGTTGAAAGCAGGTACCTGGGATCCAGATTTTATCCCCAGTCCCTTCGGGGTACATGGGGGAACAACCAATTGATGTGTCCCTCTCACATCAATGTCTCTCTCTCTCTCTCTCTCTCTCTCTCTCTCTCTCTCTCTCTCTCTCTCTTTCTCTCTCTCTCTCTCCCTCTTTCCCTCCTTCTCTCCCTCTCTTCGTCTTTCCCTTCCTTCCACTCTATCTAAAATCAATGGCAGCCAGCAGGACCAGAGAGAGGGCGAGAATGTAAGAGGGCCAGTGTGCAGACTTGTGTGTCTGTGTGTGTGTGTGTGCATGACCTCACTTCAGGGGATATATCCTAAAAACCACCCAAAAAACAATTGGAAAGAATATATGCACCTCCTCTGTGGTTATAGCAGTGTTATTTATAAGAGCTAAGATTTGGAATCAGCCCAACTTCCTATTAGTAGATGAGTAGATAAAATAGCTCTGGGACATTTATACATTGGAATACTTTGCAGCTATATAAAAGAGGGATCTCTTACCTTTTGGGAAAGCATGGGTGGACCTGGAGAGTATTGTGCTAAGTGAAATAAGCCAATCTGAGAAAGACAAATATCACATGATCCCACTTATTTGTGAACAAATAAGTTGAGACAATGAACAAAATGAATTGGCCAACAAAATAAGACCTGAAGCATGAAGTCATGGAACATACTGACAAACCTCCATATGGGAGTGATGGGGAGATGTGGAGAGATAAAACAAAGAAGTTACATACTTCTATGCATAACCCATGAACATGGGCAATAGGGTGGTGAAGACCCGGGGGGGGGGGGGGGGATGTTGATAGGGGCTGGCAGAGGGATAGAATGGAAGACATATGCAATACTGTCAACAATTTTAAAAATATAATTTAAAAAATCAATGGAAAAATATCCTTGGATGAGGATTAACAAACAAACAAAAAAGATATATGGAAGGCAAATAAACACATGAAGGTATGTTCAATATCATTAGGTTTATAGAAATGCAAATTTTAAAACACAATGAGATGTCACTGCGCACCTATTAAAGTGGTTTAAAATGTTAAAATCTGACAATATCAAATGCAGATGAGGATGTGAAACAACTCTATTATGCACTTCTTGTGAGAATTCAAAATGTCACAGACTCTTTGTAAAATAGTTTATTGGTTTCTTTTGAAGTTAAATATAAGCTGCAAATGACTTAGCATTGCAACTACTGGGTATCTACCCAAGTGAATTGAAAAGTGAATGTTCACACAGCTGTATTCATAATTTCTAAAAACTTAAAGAGCCTTTCAACAGGATGGCGAATGGATGAACAAATTCCAAAGCATCTGTATCAGAAAACATAGAAGCCCCTATTGATTTGTGCAACAACATGGATCAAACATAAAGGCATTTTGCCAAGTTGAAAAAAACACACAAACCATATCCCAAAGGCCACATATTTTTCTAGGTCCAGGAAAAGGGAAAGTTATTGGGATGGAAAATAAATGACTGATTACCAGGGTTTGGGATTGTGAGGATAGGTAAACTATGAAGAGATAATGTAAGAACACTCTGAGGGAACTGAAATTGTAAACATTTGCCCAAACCCAAGAAGCTAGATACAACAAAGGGGAAGTTTACTGTAGGCAAAAACCAAACAAACAAATAAATAAACAAAACAAGACAATAGAAATAAACACCAACTTCTATTTCAAACTGATTTTTATTTCCTCAAAGCAGAAATATGCTAACTATAATTAAGAGTTAAAATTGAATATTATGAAAGCTAGTGTGTCTCTTACCACGTCAAATACACAAGCCTAACTCAACTCTTGCTCTCATTTTTTCCTTCCTCATGATCAATGCAGAGACAAAAATCCAGACACATCTGACTTTTCCCATTATCCCACTGAATCTCTCCAGTGCTGTTCTCTTTGTGTCCCTCGGTCTATTTTTATCATGCTAGTCTCAAAAGAGGCACTCGAAAAGTTCCCCCAAAATTACAGGCTTTAAATAGTTCTTGAACAAATCAATCTGTTTAATTTTGTTTCATCTAGTGAGTCTCCAAACTCAGAATTTTTTCTTTTTGCAAATATCTATTCATTTTTCTTGGCGATGTGGACAAAAAAAAGGCCACATGCTAACCTGACTAGCTCAGGGAAGGCCTGCATGGCAGTTTTGCAAAATCAAAGACCTACAGTAACCACAAAGGATGGTCTGAAATTAAAACTTTAACTAAAAGCAATTTATAATGGGCAGTCATGTCCTAGGCCTATATCTTCCCTGACAAAGGTCAATCTTTACCTTAACTGAACCTATTGTTTTTTTTGCATCTAAGATAACATCCTTGTGAAATGTCAGGGTAACTTTTAACTTCTCTTTTTCTGGACCCTTCAGGGCACAACCAAATGCACCTAGGCACCAGGACAGGGACCATACAGTCCTTCATTGTTGACTGTTAACTACCATGCACCCACTTAAGTAAAAGAAGTGTCTATCATTTTACTTTTTATCCAATCCCAGCGGTCTCCCACTCCCCTTTGCTTTCTCCCACCTCCTCCCTAATCTATCACCAATGCATTTCATGTAACCCACTTACCTCTCCTCCCTTGATTGTAACGTATAAAACAAACTGAAGAACTGCCATTCTCTGGAGCATTATCCCAATAGGTTGGATTCCACTTCCTGGCAATTGACCATTTGGCTCCAATAATCTCAAAAATTCTTGACAGGTTTGAATGTTTTCAAGTTAACAGAGGTGATTTAGTGAAACATACTTTGGGAAACACTTGTAAGATGTTAGAATACATTTTTGGATAATACATAAAATACTAATTTTGGATTCATAAAAGTGTTGAGATATTGAAGTTTGGGAGGTTTGGGTGAATTGTTTTTATTTCTGATTCAGAGACCATGTGGTATTCCTGAAGTCTATTCTATTCACACAACCCTTACAAAGCCACAGTCCACAGGGTCCAGTCCCAGAGCGGTGTCACAATGTAAAGAACTCAATCCATGCAACGGAAACAAATTCCAAAGGAACTCAAGTTCTTAACTTACATTTCTGAAAACCGTGAAAGGGCTGCAGAGTATCTGCGGTATTTTTTAGAATTCTCCTTTGTTCCGTTCCACTGCCCTTTATGTACTGAGACGATTCCACCTGTCGAGCCTTGCCCACTCCTGAAAAGCTCAGCCCCTCGCCACCTCGTCCCCTTTGCTTCTGCATCAGTCCCCATTTACTCTTGAATCGCCACGACTGAGAGCCAGGAAGTGGGCAAAGTGACTTTCTTAGAAAGGAAAAGAGGGAGACACTCAGCAGGTTCAGGCAGAGTCCCTATTTAGCAGGCAGAGAAAGGAAAAGCCAGGAAATACTCAGCGGTGGTGTTTAGTCCATTATATACCAGAAGGGGGCCTAGTCCTCCCAGAGGAAGGCACTTCAGGCACAAGTGAACCTGCAATGAACATTTGGGGAGCTCAGGGCCTCTGTGCTTACTCACTACGGGTGACCATTGTGGTCAATTTTCATCTGAGAAAAAGAAAAGGAAGATAAAACTTAGAGATGAAGTCAGTGAAGGTTCAGTGAGGACATTCTGAGAAGCCAAGTGGGGTCCTGCAGGGGAACCCATGGGGGATCTGAGGGAAAATATCTGTGTGCTCAACACTCCTGTGGATCCCCACCGGGCATCTAGTAGTGGCCCAGGCAGCTGTGGGCCGGAGGGATAGCACTTGGGAAGAAGAACCGGGCACAGATGGAAGAGAGCCAGGCAAAGTAGGATGTGCTGGTCCAATCTGTGTATCTGTTGAAAGTCAAAGAGGTTGAGAGAGGAATGGCGTCCAGGTCCTCCTAGATCTCACACGGATCTAGATCTCCTGCCCATTCTTGCACAGACTGTGCACGGAAAAGCAAACTGGGAGACGTGGTTTCCAGCTTAGTTACAAAGCACATCCCATCACAGAGATAACTAGTGGAATGAAAAAAAGAACAACAACCATGTCTGTTATGGTTGAAAACAGCATTCACTTGATTTGGGTTTAACAAGCTTGGGGGAAATTCTCACTCAGTGTCAGATATACCAGATATTTACACACACACACACACACACACACACACACACACACACCTTCATTTAAAAAAAAAATGTTTTTATTGATTTTGAGAGAGAGAAACATCAATAGGTTGCCTCCCATACAGGGACCAAACGCACAACCCGGGCATGTGCCCTGACTGGGAATCCAACTGGTGACCTTTCTGTGCATGGGATGATGTTCAGCCAACTGAGCCACACCAACCAGCGCCTCACAACTTCTTCAGTAGCGTCACACTGTATGCTACCATTTCCACTTCTGTTGGTCACAAAGAAAGAACAATGAAGCGGAGTTTGGGTGATCTGGAGCTTTATGGACAAGATGTAAACAGCAGTGCAGCTGGACACAATGCTGTGTAATGGCTAAGGAAGGACGCTCCAGTTTCTGGGTCCAAACCCTGGGTCCTAACACATGAGAGCTAAGTGACCTCAGGCAAAATACTTAATTCCTCTGTTCCTCAGCTAGTCGTTGCAAACCTCAGATAATACCTTACTTACAGGACTGTTGTAATAATATATGTAGAGCACCTAGGGTTAAAAATAAACGATAGCTCACTTTAGGGCTGATTGAAAATTAATATTAGTAAGAGTCCTGCTTGTACCTAAAGCAGGGCTCTCACTAATATTCTATTACTGAAACAGAATGGTTTCAAATTATATTTATGTATTTTTGTTTTCTTTTTCATTATCAATCAAAATGTTTATAGTTCTAATTATTTAACAACATATATAACTGTATATAATACATCCTATATAATAAGAGAGGGGTATGCTAATTAGCCCAGATATGCTAATTAGTCACAGCCAGTATGCAAATTGACCATCACTCAATCACATGGGGTTGACCACAAGATGGTGCCATAAGATGGCTGGCAGGGGACAGCAGTTAGTGGGGACTAGGCCTGCAAGGGAGGGCAGTTGGGGGCAACCAGGCCTGCAGGGGAGGGCAGTTAGGGGTGACTGGGCTGGAAGGGAAAGCCAGTTGGGGATGACTGGGCTGGCAGAGGAGGGCAGTTGGGGGCAATTGGGTTGGCAGGGGAACAGTTAGAATTGATCAGGCCTGCAGGGGAGCAGTTAGATGGTGATCAGGCTGGCAGGCAGAAGTGGTTAGGGGCAATCAGGTAGGCAGGCAGGAGAGCAGTTGGGAGCCAGCAGTCCCGAATTGTGAGAGGGATGTCCAACTGCCCGTTTAGGCCCAATCCAGTCAGACATCCCTCAAGAGGTCCCAGATTGGAGAGGGTACAGGCTGGGCTAAGGAACAACCCCCCCCCCCCCAGTGCATGAATTTCATGCACCAGGCCTCTAGTATGTAATATAATAATCTCAGAATTCAGGATATTCAAATTTTCAAGTTGCATTTTTATATCTTAAAAGTTAAAATAGGACATTCTATTTCCCTGTATATCATTAAATCTATGTCAGCATGAGGTTCCTGTTAATTACAGCTTCATAATCTGGATCTTTGCCTAGGTTAATGGCCTTTCCCTTCATTATTTCCTGATCATCAATAGTGATCTCCTGTCCTTGGGTTTTCCTTTATAACTATTTGTCCAAAGTGGGACAATCATTCATTTTGCTACAATAAATAAGATCCCGCAGCTCTTTGACCACATCTCCCGAGTCACTTGGCATTGACTCAGATGTTCAAGCTTTTGTCTTCCCTCCCAATTTCCCCTTTTCTGTACTCCTGACTAAAGCATAAAGCACTTCTCCGGATAATTTACAAGATGCATTAAAAGGAAAGATCCTGGGCAGAAAACACAGGTTGATTAGCATAAATTAGATGACTTTTAACTCATACTGAATATTGGCTGTCTGTTACCTTTCAAGTATTTTGATCAATACTATTAGTATTTGCATGTACTTTTTTTAAATCTAGTATTGAGCACACATTAACTGGGAGGGATTTTTAACTCCTTTTTCTTTTTTTATACACATGAAGACATAGGATTATCGACTGACTCTGTATAGCTCATCTAAAATTAATAACTTATTTTTATCTATTCCCATTACTCAGCAAAGCGAGAGTCAGATTTAAGCTATTCATAGTCATCCATTGCAAGGAAGGGTCAGTGGGCACCAGCCCATCCATTACATTTCACTTATATTACAACTTGCATGACCTAGGAGGCAGTGAGTGATTCCAGCAGTGATAACATTCAAGAACGCAGGTCCCCAGTCAGGATGTGCTGAAACATGTGGCATATACTCAGCCCCTAAACAAAGTTACCCTTAAAAGAGCCATAACAATTTTCCTGAAGCTCATGCTTTATGAGGCAACGCCGCATTTGGCCAGTAGATAGCACTCAAGATATTTCAATAACTGGAGAGAAGGAACCTTGGTGCGATTGCTACTCTGTCAGGGAAACACTAGTCAGGTTCATTTTAGATCAGTGGAGGGCTGGAATAGGTGTCCCCAAATGCTTGGAAGTTGGGATATTTATTTATTTGTTTATTTATTATTTATTTTACCAAACCCTAGCAACCTTCTCATGTAAATTTATAGTTTATCAGAGAAGGAAAATTAGCTCTCCTGTTTCCTTCCACAATTTCTGTTTGAAGGCAAGAAAAGGACTACTCATTCAACACATTTGAAATAAAACCCAGACACAACTCCAATAAGTCAAACAACTACAACAGTAATTGTTGAGGTCCAGAGAGACCACAGAGTGGAACATGCCCGCTGCATTTCACGCAAAAACTCAAAACACTACACCTTGTAGTACTCATCCACGCTGCTGAAGAGCACAATTAGAAAGCCACAGGTATTTCAGTGTGCAATGCTGAACTAAGAACCTGGCTGCGAACGAAAAATGAGCCAGGATGGCTTAAAGCTGTTGGACAGTGCCTTGGAGTGGGTAAACCTACGAGTGTGTGTAGCTGCTGCTGAGTTTTGATAAATGATGGCCTCCGTGATGCATAAGGAGAAACTTATGTTCCTTTAGAGATAGGTAGGGGTAAAGCAGGCAGTGATTTTGAACCATCCCGGGATTTTGAACCATCTTCTGCATGTCTCGACTTCAGTTCATCTGATACAGCAAGTATTGGTCTGTGTTAAATAAGGTGATGGATACTACGGTGCTACCTAAGCAGATACAGAACACTGGAGTGTGAGGAGTTAGGAGATGAGAGTCATTCAAATATCTGTTAAAGAGAAATTGGAGGTAACTGAGCAAGGAGATACCATGTCAAGGGCAAAAGGCTTCTGAAAAAGGAATCAGTGAAAAATATGAAAGAAACAACTTCAAATTCCTCCTGCAGAAAATTGGTGTTCAGGCTCTTCAAAAAAGCCAGCTCCTAGGAGGATAGGTTTTATTCCCTGCTCTGGAGGGTCCAGCCTCAAGCTTTAGCCACTGCTGCCCCCACCTCCCTTGAATGGATTTACGTACTCATGATGACTGACCCAGGATCTTGCTCAAAAATGTCTTCATTTAGCTTCAAATTGCCTGAGACGACTTCCGGCCCCTGAATTGCCTTTCTGTTGTAGTTGTTTGACTTATTGGAGTTGTGTCTGGGCACTTGCACCGAGAGGTGCCCTATTAACAAGCAGGAGGGGTGAGAGGGCCATTTCCATTCTCTTTTCACCCCAGATCTCTGTCTCCCCTCTTCTAGAAACGCTAAGCATCCTTCGATTGGAAATTTTCCATCTGATTAGCTAAGATAGTGTTCTTAAATGTGCACTTTCTTAATCATTGTGGATCAGAGACAGTTGGCACTCCCTGGCCCTATCCCACCCCAGAGTAAGCCTAGTAAAGTCAAAGGGCCACTGCCTCTGCGGTTTAGTCTTCTTCTGCCACTGCCCTGCTGTATGACCTTGGGAACATCACTCGCCCTCTCTGAGCCTCAGTTTTTTCACCTATACACTGAGGGGATAAGCAAGATGTTCCAGTTCTAACTATCTGTGGCTCTGTTCTCCTGCCTTGCCTCCATGTAAGAAGCAACATCTAAAGCAGGTTAAACGAGTTCCTAGTAATGACACTCATCAAAGGTCATGTGCAAGTAGAAAAGGTGATTAGTCAGTCAAACCAGACGATGCCTGGGCACACATGGAAAGATAGTGGCAGGTTTATCAAATCAGCCTGATGTGGGTGGCAGAGCTGTAGCATGAGCATACAGAGAGAGGCTCTCTCTTGCCTCACCAATCTTGAATGATGTTCTCTTCACCCAGTCACCCTCTCATCACAAGACTCATTGGGAACCCTTGGCTGCCTCTTTCCCTCCCTCTAGCCTCTCCCCTTGGCTGTTGACATTGACATCAACCACCAGGACACTCCTGGTAGCACCTTCTGAGGTCCACGTGAAGAGATGATGAAGAGAAAGTGCTGTGGCCACCCACGGCTGAGAAGAAACAAGTTCACTACAAAGAAATCCTTTAATTTGTCTTTGAACTTGGAACAGTGGATGAGTTTATGTGATAAAATGTATGCCTATAAAGAAAAAATCCAGTTCTCTCTTGAAAAGACCTATAGGGTTAAGAATGTGATCCCTTTCTGCTACTTGTTTATATGAAAGACCATTTCCACTCGCCTCACATTTTCACTGCAGAAAGCGCCTTTGCAAAATTAAAAGGCAGAGATCTGATTTTCTAGTTGTTAGTTGCCTCTAAGTGAGAAAGTGATGATGTTTTTTATTATTTTCTAATGATATTCTGTTAGAGGTTCAGTGCATTGCAAATGTGGGAGCTATAATTCTGTAAGGAGAAAGAGAAAAAAAGGAGAGAGGGAAGGAGGGAGGAGAATAGGAGGGAGAGAGGGAGAGAAAAAGGAGGAAAGGAAGGAAAAAAGTAAGTTTCTGGGAGAGCAGTATTTCTCAACTATTGCTGTATAGTGGAACCTCCTGGGTGAAAATTCCCACGCTCAAGCCCCCATTTGGAGATGTTAAAGTCCTAGTAATTCTGTGTGCAATCAGGATTGAGACCGATGTCATCCACTATCATGTTTTATGAGATAGTGACCCAAGAATATTCAATTAGTCAACCAATATGGAAACTCAGGAGCATTTTAGTAGCTAAGAATTGCTAGCAAAAAGCTCACCAGCTTGTCATTACAGAGGTCTAAGAAGACCAAAATCTCCCGAGAATTCCCCCTCTCCTTGAGGCAAGCACTGCCATGGCCTTGAGTCCCAAATCCCTCTTCTCTGAAGCTGCACAGTAGCCCAGTGCCAGGTAATTCTCCTGATCTCTCACACTTCTAAAATTATGACCAGATCAATGCTTCAGGCTCAGTACCATCAAACCTCTTTTCCTGATAATAAGCTAGACTCTGAGGCTTTTAGCATCCATAGATCATTCCCCTAACCCTTATTAGCGAAGGGTTCATCCATTCACCACATCAAAACTTGTATAACTGCTGGCCAGTCGAAAAATACCTAAGGTAGAGTGAGCAATTGGAAAAAGCACCTCACTGAGAAACCAAAGGTCTTGAATCAAGTTTCAGATTAGCTCACACCTCTCTCGCATTGACCTGAAGCACAGAGTCTTTATAGCTCCCATGCCCCTAAGTACAAAGCAAGAAATTGGTTAATGTCTAATATCTACTGCAGCTCTGAAATGTTATGTTCTTATCCACATTCTGGTAATGACTGATGAACAGGTAAGGGTGAGGAAAATAACACAGAGAAGCACACACAAAAAGCTAATAGTCCAGTTGAGACATTGATAGAAGTTGACAAATTTGCTCTCAAAACATTGACAATATTCCTATAAGCTGCCTTCCTTAAGTACTACAATGAAATCATAAGGTGGTAACATTTGGTAGGTTCCCTTTCTGCTACTTTTCTATATAAAAGACCATTTTCACTAGCCTCCCTCTGCAAAAACCACCTTTGCAAGAATAAAAGATCTGATTTTCTGATTGTTAGTTGCCTCTAAGAGAGAAAGTGATGATGCTGGTTTTTTTTTAAATTATTACTTTTTTATTTTTTGAAACTTTTATTTTTTATTGTTGATAGTATTACAAGATGTCCCCATTTTCCCTTTTGCCCCCTCCACCCACCCAAGGTCTGGGTCCATGGGCGATGCATATATGCATATAAGTTCTAATGTTTAAAAAAAATCTTCTAATATTTCAGGAATGATTTAAAATATTCCAACACCAAGTTCAATTCACTGTTCCTTTATAATAGTTCTTGCACCCACGTCTCTCTCTCCATTCCCTTCTTTCCAACTACCATGACTGTCTCCTCATGCAACCTCCTCCTCAATACCATCCTGCCATTACCACTGCATATTTCTTTATGCCACCTGATGTATGACTTTTCTACTCCAAAGAAAGTATTAAGACTCCTTATTCCCTGCAGATCAAGCTAACATGTTTAGCTTGGCATTCCCAGGTTTCTACACTCTAGCCCATAACCTACCTTTCCTCTCATTTTTTTCTTATCACATTTCCTCCAGCCTGTCTGGTCCGCTTATAGTCCACCCCTCAATTATGTTATACAAAGTCCCTCCACTGTGTCTTTGCTTATGTGGTTCCTTCCACCTGGAGTAGCTTTCTTCATTTTCCCCACATGTTTGCTGCATGTTTCCTGCTTCGATCTATGCTTCTTTCTCCTTTCCTTTCTTTTTCACTTCCTCCCTTCCTTCCATGTTTCCATAATAGCTACACCAAAATTTAGGGACTACAATACATTATCAGTAGTCACCTTATAAACAAACACAGTATTATCAGACTTTAGTTGGTGGCATCCTTGGTGCTTCTCTCTTTGATCACCGTACGGGCAAGTTCTCTTGTGTCCCTTAGCTTTTAGCTTGAAATTCAACATCCTTCAGCACATTCCTTTGTGAGCACACTTAGTATTACTAGTATACACATCCAAGTTTAGGTTCCACTTTAAAATTTTATGTGTAAGTTTCCCCAAAGTTCAGAAAATGGTCTAAGAAATATGAATTAAAGCAAACAAACGAAAAACACATCGAAGAGCTCCAGTCATAATATAGCTTATTTATTTCAATAGTGTAAGCCATGCACTTCCCATTCAGAGTTAGTGATAACCGAATTGGAACCTATTACATCGGAGATGAGTCAGCTGAGGCTCAGGCTTCGAGGACATGGAGCCCAATGAAGTATTGCACTTTGCAAAGCCATTTGCCCTCCTTCCTCTCCAAAACGGGCATCCTCTCTGTCTTCCAAATCCTTCTGCATCAAGTCCTCTGTTTCCCAAAGATTGTCTGTAAATAAAATGCAGCCCTATCCAAGGACCTAAAGTTGGACAAGAAGATCAACCTATATAGTGAGCTCTTCCAATTTTTGAAATTATGTTATTTATGCTTCTAGGATATAACCAACTTCTGGAAGTGGGACCTAGACATTGATAAAGAGAGAATTTTTGTGGAGGTGAGGGGTAGGGTAGGAGGTGTGATGGATTTAGATATGCAAATAGTGATTTTGTTTGTGTTTAAGAGTCTGTTGCAAGGGATAGGAGTCTGAGGACAAGCAGAGGAGGAACAGCTGGTGCATCCTTTGCAATAGGGTCTTAGAGCCCCTCACTCAGGCTTGGCAAGGGCTTAGGAAGCATAGTTGGCCCTGGATGGCTGCTCTCCCTCCATACAGAGAATGATGTTGTATTAGAGATACTCCACTGGCAGCCTCAGGAACAAAACATCTGAATGCCACATTGGGTCCCAGAACACTCTGGAATAACCCCTTCCCCAAAGCCACAGTCTGGGCACTCCCAGGGAGAGGAAGGGTGGGGCCTGGCCCACTGGGAGTCAGTCCTCCTGCTTAGGACCCAGGGTCCTAGGCGGCTCTACTTCAAACCTGGCCCTTGACTGCCTACAAAGTCCTCTCTCCTTTCTGTGTTGGGGTGAGTAATAGTAAGAGGGGGAGAAGGAAGCTCCTTTTCCCCCTGAAATTCCAACCCAAAGCTTCACTTTTTGTTGTGTTTTATTTTTTTAAAGGCTGGAAACCAATCGCAATCCCACTCCCTTTCCTCCACATGCCTTGCTCCTGTGAAAGCTTTGTGATTCTGGATGTGGGAAACAGCTTTGCTTTGCTTACTCTATTGAAGCAGCTGCCTAGGGACTCACCCCTGGAGAAGTGACTACCTCTCTGGACCTTGGGTTTCCCATCTGCTCAATAAAGGGGCTGCTGGATGACGTCTACATCCTCATCCACCGCAAACGTGGGAGTCTGCGAACCCCATTGCCTTTTCACTTTTCTACTCGAGTGTCCAGCACAGGGATAGTTAACGGTTAAGGATCTCTTCAAAGGGGAGTCATTAACGCGGGGCTGAAGATCACCAGCAGCAGGTTGGCAACCTCACCACGCCCCTCTCCAAGAGGGAGCTTGCAGCGGGGTCTCCTCCCTCCGCTCCTCCCTCGCCGGCCCCGGGTCCTCGCAGCGCAGCCTCTGCGGGTCTCCGGGACACCCAGCTGCCTCTACAATTCTCTAACCCGAGGGCGCCAGGACGCTACTCCTGCCTCAGAGTCCTGCCGCTCCCCAGCCTCCAGATCCCTCCTGGTTCCCGCTGTTTCCACTTCCGAGACCCTTCCAGCCGCGCCAGAGCCACTTTGCACCCCTTCCCGCCAGGGCTGTCTGGGAGCAGGCGCTCTCCGGGGTCCCAGCTCCTGCGGCGGCTCCCAGCCCCAGCCTTTCCAGTTCGCAGTCCCCACGACTTGCCGCGCCCAGGACTCAGCCTTCACCCCCCCCCCCCGCCCCCAACTCCCCAGGTGCTCTCCCGGAGCCTCCTCCCCGCATCCTCGCAAGAAGACCTCCCCGCTCTCACTTCCCCAGCAAAAGCGAGCGGCTTAGCGGGAGGGCGCCAGCCACCCAGCCCGGCCCTCTGCTGGGCAGGGGCGGAGGAGGCACCGAGCCTCGCGGGGCGCCCTGGCGCGCTCAGCTCGGACCCACACGCGCACTCGCACCCGCACCCGCACGGCAAGACCGGACCCGTGAGCAGCCGCGCGCGGGAACCCGGCACCCAAGCGCCCGAAACGCAGCCTCCAGCCCGCGGACGCCTCGGGCGCTGCCCCGCACCCAGGCCCCCTCTAAGGAGGGGCGCGCGCGGGTCCCGACTGGAGCGCCGCCCTCCGCCTCCCGCCCGCCCACCCGGCCCCGCGGCGGGCGCGGCGCTGCGCTCGGGTCCCGGAGGGAAGCGCGCGCCGTCCCGGCCCCTCCGTCTGGTCCCCGAGGTGGAGATGCGCCAGAGGCCGGCGAGGGCGCGCAGCTCCTAGGACGCCGCGCCAGCCGGCACCATGCGCCTGCGGCCGCTGCCCCTCGTCGTGGTCCCCGGCGTGTTGCTGCAGCTGGTGAGTGCCCGGCGCGCCGCCCGGGACGCGTTTCGGCGGGAAAACCGCGCCGGGGCCGGTCGGAAGCGGAGCGTGGGCTGCTCGGGGCCGGGCCGGGGCCGGGCGAGCGCAGGGGGGAGCGCGGGGTGGCCTCTCGGAGTTGGGGTGAGAGTCGGAGGTGCCGTGGAGGGGCCGCAGGCAGGTGCGGGCGCGGCGGGGCTGGGACCTGAAGGCTGGGGTGCAATGGGCGGAAAGTGGCCGCGGAGAGGGCGCGAGGGGAGCGAGAGGCTCTTCGGGACGCGGCGGCGAGGGGCTGGGAGAGGAGTGCGGCGAGGATGGGCTGCAGGCGCTGCTGGAAGCCCGGGGCTCGGGGCTTCGTGGCTCTTACTCTTCACGTGGTGCTTCGCCCGGATGCCCGCGGACACTTCTCCCAAACCGCTGCCTCCTGCGTCCCCCTCCGCACGGCCGGCGAGTGGCACCTTTCTGCGGGGAAACTCGGCTAAAAGACCGATTGGGGTGGTGGGAGGGGGGGCAGCCTGCATTTCTCTTCCCTTTTCATCCGGTGCCGGTGCTGGTGCTGGTGCTGGCGGCGGCGCGGGATGGAACTTTCACACCCAACTCCGTGCAGAGCCCCTTTGGCGTCTCAGCTGGACGCAGGGCCCCCAAGACCTCTCCTGCCGGGCATGGGCGGCTGGGGCCCAGGAAGGGGTGAGAAGGTGGGTCAGGGTCTCCAGCGAGGCTAAGAGACTCTGGGCGTTGGATCTCATTGCTCCTTGCCCCCCCCTCCCCCGCCCCCCGTGGTGCCCGGCTTCCTCCTTCTGAAATACACCTGTGTACTGTGTGCATTGCTAGTTCATCACATCGAAGGGAGATCCCCCAAATAAGACCTTCAGGAGGACAACTTTTAAAGTAAGATTGCAGAAGGGGACTACTTTGGCTCGGTCTGCGTCTGTGATGGGTCCCTCCTGCTTTGCTGGCACCGGTCTTGACAGGGTGCTGTTAGAGGGTTTTCTCCAGATGCAGGGATGTAGGGTTTCTTTGGCGCTCAAACGCAAGACAGTTCGCTCCAGGAACCCAAGCACTTAGAATGACGAGCCTGCCTCCCTCCTTCCCTCCCTCCCTTCCTTCCTTCCTTCCTTCCTTCCTTCCTTCCTTCCTTCCTTCCTTCCTTCCTTCCTTCCCTTCCTTTTTATCTTCCTTCTTTCTCCTCTATTTCCTTCTATTATTTTCCTTTAGAGGGAAAGATCAACTAACTTATGAAAGTTTCTTTATGAAATGTATGCTATTGTAGAGGCAGAGATACTCTGTAAGTTTTGACGGTGGCAGAGACTCCAAAAGGTCTTAAAAGAGAGGAAGGGCTGGTCCCCTCTCCTTACATGGGAGTTAGCTTCACCTCCTCAGCATTAACTAAGAAAGTCTTCACTGGCATCAGGAAGAAATGCTGCGACGCTGCTCCAAAGTGTCCTTGAATGAACCAGCACATACTGTCTATGTGCAACACTGCATGTTAAAATAAACGCTGCATTTAAGTCAGGCATATGCAAGCAACATATATGCCACAATAGTCTTTAGTATCACTTGCCTTTAAAAATGTTTACTCTTGAGTCCAATAAAAGGCAATATTTGAATGGTATATGTAAATAAAATTCTAAAAGCCTGGGGAAATCAGGGACTTAGGGAGGGTCTTCAGAATATCTTCATGAATATCTTAGTTCATTCATTTAATTTTGGGTTTAGTGGCCATGAAGTGTGTTTCTGTTCCACTGTATTAGACTTTAACGATGAGGAGATATATTTCAGCACGTGTTAGGGAAAAGTTCTCCTATCAGATACCCCATTGCAAATATTAGATTTTTTTCACACCTCCATAGTCAGTGAGGAATAGGAACTACATCTTGAAGGTGTTGCACACACTCCTGAAGAGCTGGATTCCAATATTGCAGCACGGATTGATTGATTAGCTTTTAAGGAAGCTTATGTCAAACTCTAATCCATTTTGGATTGTGCTTGGGTTGTAATGTTTTTGCTCCGGGAGCGCTCTATCATGGCAAGTGAGGTGGGGAGCTGCAACTGGGTGATAAGCGCACATTATTTACACTGCCATCCTTCTGCACAATGAAGGGCTGTTTACATTGCCACATCCATAGAGCTGTTTCCAGCCGTACAACACCAGGGGTTAGGATCTGAGAGGAAAAGGGGGATGCTGGGCAGGGTAGGTCTACATCACAACATCCCGGTCCCACCATATGCCCCACCCCAGTAAGTGTCAAAAAGGACACGTCCCACTTTGACCCTTTAGATGGCTTATAGTTTCATTGTACCCTTTTCAGCTGATATGGAACTTCTTTGTCAAGTCCCAACAGCAAATGGATAAAATGTTTTCATAATTTTAAAACTAGGTGGTTTTTTTTTTTTTCATTTTCTAAGAACCATATGCACTTGGTAGACCTGTCCTTGTAAGCAAAGTGCAAGGGTGAAATTGAGTTATTGTTGGAATAGGATTTTACTTTTCTATCTGCACTGCCAGCTTGAAGAATATATATTTTTAAAATGTTAAATATTTTTAATGAGTAGTGGATTCAGTGGGGGATAGTGAAATTTAATTTTTAAAAAATTTGCCTGTTTCATCTGAAAGCAGTTTATTTGGGAGTTGGACCCACATAAGCTACTAACCCTATAACGCTAATACAAAAACTAATGTTTTTAGTTATTTTTGAGAAAACAATAAACTGAATTGATAAATATTGCAGGTAGCCTATTACGCATGTGTGTATGTTACCTGTTTGCCGGGTTCTCCTGGCCTGTGTCTAGTGTTTTACTAGAGAGTTTGCTATAGTTAATTAATAGGATTACTAGGCACCTGCAAAATCTAAATATCAATCCTGAATGTATTATTTTCTTAGAAATTTTTATT
Source organism: Murina feae (assembly GCA_004026665.1). NCBI lineage: Eukaryota > Metazoa > Chordata > Mammalia > Chiroptera > Vespertilionidae > Murina > Murina feae. The sequence continues at coordinate 30,923 of PVJC01010358.1, forward strand.
TAGCGACATATCTGTATAAAAAGATTAACAGTGTAATCTTTCTTTTCTGCATATAATGAAGCGAATTATCATTTGAAATTAATATAATAAGTTGAGTGTTATTTCATGACATAGTCCAGAGTAAAGACTTCTTCAATGACAACTTCTTACAGATTTGCATAATTTATCTCATAATAAGTGTGGTTTTTGCCTTTAAGTAAAATGCAGATTATGAAAAGATTAAATTTAAATGGATGGTTAGGTTGACATTAAGATGAAATCTAGCTACAATTTTTAAATTAACTTTTAAAATAAAATACATTTCTACTTATTTTTCTGTGATATAATGATGAGTTTATAAAGTAAAATAGAAATTAAAAGTAATGCAAGTTAGAAAAATTTGAGAAGCCTACAAAATCAGAATACTTACAAAGCAGGTGTTAGAATTCTAAGTTGACTCTCATTACATAGTAACATGCCACACAAACTTAAGGATATTTTTGTTTATCTTAACAAATTAATAATTTTTATATTTGTTTAGTGTGATATTATAACATGTATTGCCAGTTCTGTACAAGACATGATAGATAACTCATGACTGTTTTTCATTCAAAAATCACAATTTCCCTCATACAATTTTGATCAATAAACATCAAATCGGTATTTCCCAGTGTAGGGTCAATAGTCATCTGTTGACTAGATGTCTGTTCGAAGGAGAGAAAACAGCATTTCATGGTTACAATTTAAAGTTAGCTGGGCTTTAAAATTAACTCCTCTTTTAAGGTATCATTATCTTAGACATTTTTAAAAATGAGAATTAGGGCTAGACATTTCAGTCTTCTATCCCAGCCCCTCACCACTTGGGATAAATTGTGTTTCTTCAGCCTATTGTGAGATTATGGTACCTGGTTCAGTTTTAAATGCCTTCCACACAGAACTGACTCCTCATGGGAACTTATTTTATAGCTTAGTTCTGGATTTTTTTTTCTTAATTATTTTTTATTGTTTTTGATGAGTGGTCAGAACACTAAAGAAGGCAGAAGGCTCTTTTGAAAAAACCTTTTAGAGGTTTTTACATTGTCAGCTTAAAATGTATAGCACTTGCAAATCGAATGAATTAAGAAATGTTGATATTATAATGTTACCCACCTTTTACCTATTGAAGAGCTAATCAATACATTTTTCATGATTTAGTCATTTAGTAGCAGCAATCAAAGATGAGTGTAAATGTGTCACAGGTTTGTGGTTTTGTAAAAGCTCTAGGACTGTCTTACTGTTTACATATTCTGCAGACTTCTTTACCTGAAGCTTTGCTGGGTAAGACTTGAAAAAATAATTACAGCCGCACAGTCAAGTGCTTACCATTAGGGCTGTGTCAGCGTTTCTGTAAAGAATCTCATTTCTATCTTAGCCATAAGCATTATTGCCAGTTAGAAGCTGGCATTTAATATCTTGATTTGAGAGTCAATTACTTTAAAGCTGCTTTAAAAAATTGGTCCAAATGATTTTGAGCACTCATCCATGTGAGGCCACTCTCCAGGTACTATTATAGTACACAGGATGATGATTTAATAAAGTAAATGCTATGTTATTCTTGCACAGTGCTTATAATGTAAATTGTAATATGTGTAAATTATTTTTTCCACTTAACCTTTTTATTGCACCACTGTAAGGGTTTGTAACACGGTTTCATTATGAATATTTTTAATTGTGCCAAATTCAGATATCCTCGTCACTGTTTTTGAGTCTTTATTATAAGAACCTATGTGAACTTTTTATTTCTTGTGATGTGCACAATGGCGCTGATGACAACTCCATTCTTAGTTCATTATCCTGCTCAGTATAAAGGATCTAAAGCAATTTACAGTATAGATTTCATATTATAGAAAGTATTCTAAGATATTGTTGATTGAAACCTTCCATTTTATGGTATTTTTAATGTATGAAAATCTAGATGAAAACCTTCAAGTAACTGTCTTTTATGCTGTAAGTTAGTATATAGTAAAGAATTCTATTTATTTAACTATTATTAAAAACAAGTTTTGTTACTTAAATCCAAAAGCTGTAGGATATCTTTTCCTAAACAGATTATTCAATAAATTAAAATAGTTGTCTTTAAAATCGCCATTGGTGTAAATTGTGCCTTTCTTAGATTTATGGACCTATGGAAAGAGAAGTGGGGAGTTTTATGAACTTAAACCACAACGATAATAATGCTGTCTTAGATTTCATATGCTTACATTTTCCAAGTTCTTTCACACAGTTTGTCACATACTGTTCTCCATAAAAACTACAAGATAGAGAAGGCCATTTTAAAGGTTTCCAGGTGTGCTGAAAAGAACACTGCATGTAGTGTCAAAAGCCCTGAGTTCTTCTCTAGTCTGTGTGGGTCAGTAGGTTGGAGCATCCCCCTACACCGAAAGGTGGCAGGTTCGATTCCCAGTCAGGGCACATGCGTGGGTTGCATGTTCCATCCCCAGAGGAAATCAATCACTATTTCACTTTCAAATTGAGGTATATCTCTCTCTCCCTCCCTTCCTCCCACTTCCCTCCTTCCTTCTCTCCCTTTTTCTCCTTTCCTTTCTCTCAAACCAATGGAAGCATGTTCTTGGGTGAAGATTAAAACAAGACCTGGGTTCTACTTCTAAATAAATTGCAACTTCAACCAATCGTCACTGATTTTTTGACCCAGGCCTTACACTGAGACGTCATGAGGACAGAGCAGTACACAGAATATAACAGATTCCAGGGTGTGTGTGTGAGTGTGGACGTGTGGGTGTGTACGTGTCTTGGCAGGTCATGCCATAGGCTTGGACCCCTCATCTGTAAAATGAAGTCATTAGTGATAAAGTAGATGAAAAATTATTTCTAACTTATTCCTTTTTAAACAGTGTTTCTGAATTTTTATTTTTTATGAATTACATCTTAAGTTACTGTATAATTTAATGTCTTTTATACAAACATAGTTGCTTTAAATATAAATTTCACATGGAGTTTATACTGTTAACCACATCAGAAATGACATTATATGTTTAGAAGTAGATTTAAAATTGCAAAACTGCTTAATTTTATCCCTGATTATATAAAAGGAAAATTTAGTGAAGCTAGGCAAAATAAATTGACACTTATTTAACACATAATGAACAAAAATCAATAAAATTTTATTAAAATGGTGCATTCAGGACTTTCCTCCTTCTATACAATTTTTAACTTGTAAACTAGTAACAATTAGTCACTGTTTTAATTGAAATAAAAAGTAGATTGGCTTTTACTTAAATTCTAATTATTAAAGTAAGGAACATTACTGTTTAATACTATACTTCAACCAGAAAACTGGTATGCGACCTTTGTATGCCTCAGTGAAATTTAGCCCATTTACATCAGGAATACTTATAAACTAACTCCAAAGCTTTCAGGAGTTCAGAGGTAGATGGTACAAAGTTTTTTAAAAGAAAATCAACAAATAACTGGCATGTGAGACCCACCACAGGTAGAGAAAATTGTTAATTCTTAACATGAGGAAATAAGCCAACTAAAACAGCCTGACTCCTGGATGCAGTCCAGCTACGCTTTAAACAACGTAAATGTCTTTAGAAATCAAACTTGACTACGTGATGTTGCTGTTTTTAGCCAAATAAATGATTCTAAGGTCATTAAAAACACTCGTGTAAATCTCTTCACGCAAGAATATATAAAACGGCGACTTTCAAGCATTGTCATAAATACTGACCATTTAAAAATCTCATCTGTTTTACCCTTAGGTTACATAGATGTATATTTAGTCAATCAAAACAGTAGGTAACTAAAGAAATAGTCTAGATTGTGCCGAGCTGGCACGGCCATGGGTGAACCTGAGAGGGGGCGGTGAAGGATTTAGAAAAGACAGACAAGAGAATAAAGCTGGGCGCTAGGCGGGACGCTGCCCTCTCTGATGGAGAGACAGCCACCGCCTGGAAACTGAATCTTTATTTTATAGCCAGGTGCCAGGAGGCAAAGTAAGGGTGTGGTTACAACATTGTTGCTGGTTTCAAATCTACTCAGTTACATGCACCTGATCAAGCTTTTTTTACTTGCACCTCCCTCAGCCCATATCACTCAGCCACGTGGCACCACAGGTTCAGACCATAAGGTCCAGCTTACAACTATAGCCTTTGGCTATAATTGTGCTGGGAATGGCACATGGCTTTGCCATGAGAGGACCATGCCCTCTCGTTAGTCCCAGGCTTGAACCTGTCCAAATGCTGTAGCCGTTCTCCACACGAGGTTATCTGAGGGGAGAGACTGCATGTATAATCTACATGGTTTTTAAAAGCCCATGTGATTTCCATTCCCGAATTCTCTCTCCCACCTTTGTGTGTGTGGCTTAGTCAGGGAAAACAGTTGCCTATGAAAACCTGCACAGTATTTTGAAGGGATTATGGATACAAGCAAATAAGGACTCCCACCAACCACATAACATTCCGTAATCATGATCGTACTTCTGAATGAAGTTTTGCATTTGGATAACCCAAAAAGAAGACTTTTGGGATCAGTATAAGGAATGTGGTCACAGAAATGAAAAGGGAGGTAAGGTTTTCAAAGGTGTGCACTCCATCGCCATGGATTTACCTAGTGCTCCCTTGTGGGTGACCTCCAAACTTGTACCCCAGGTCCTACCCTATCGTAGCTCCAAGGCCACATTCCCATAGCTTCCTGTTCAGTGTGATCTGGATGTTTTGCTACCAAAGCCACACACATTCTCCTGAACAAGTGCTTCCAACATTTGTGCATTCAAATCTTGAAGGGACCACCTCCTTTTTAAACTGCTATCTTTGTGTCCCGACAAGTGACTCTATATAAAGATTCTTTCACATGTTCGATCACGTGGTTCATCTTCACATCAGCTCTGAAAGGTAAACAGAGCAGTTATTGCATCGATTTTGCAGATGAAGGAACAAAGCACTGAAGGTTTCAGAGATGAACTGTACATCACACAAATGGGGACACTTGAGTTGCCCCTCCAGTCCAGCCCTTGGGTCAAGACAGCATCCATTTGTAACAGAATGTTGTGAGATCCGTCATAGACACCCAGAATGGTGGGCTATGCCGAGGTAGAAACCTCAGCTCATTCATTTTAGGAATGTTTTAAACAAGTTTGTCATCAAATCAAACATGTTAAACAGAACTAATGGATTCTGGGATTGTGCTCCTTCATTGGTTCTATTTAGAATTTAGTCTCACGGAGTTTGAAGGCCAGTGCTCCAGCTTCTTTGTAGTTTGAAGGGTAAGTTGATGGCAAGTAATGTGGTTCTGTTGTGGACCAACATTCGCAAGAATAAGACCACTGACTCTAATTAGGTCTTAAGCAGCACACGAGGATTTATTGCGCTGGCCAGCTGACTGTACAGGCACTGCCACACAGGGGGCTTTTTGCCTCTAACAGTCCCGACTTTTGTGCTAGGCAAGCTTTTATTCACAGAAACCACAAACATAATCAGGGCCTTGACTTAGTATCTTGTCAGTTTACAGAGAACTGTAACTGGGGCTTGGCTGGGCAAACAGGTTTGAAAATTTCCCACTGACTTTTAACTCGTTATTGGTTATCTTGCTGGTGGCCTTGAAAACAACACAGTTCTATTCAATTAAAAAATACATATGGCATGGCATGAGAGTATGGGCGTATCTAGTCTCCGGCCTACAAGCTCAGACAGCTAAGTTTATTTTCCTCATTATTCAAGTGGGCTAAAGCAGGCTAGAGAGCAAAGTTACATTTAACTCATCACAGTTCCACTTAGGATCAGCAGAGGATTTGAGAGTTCCCCTGATTTCTCAAGATCGAACCCTCTGCCACTTCAGATTAGAATCATGGCCCTGGCCAGACATGGACAAAAAGAGAGAGAGAGAGGCCCTAATTTCTAATAAGGGCCATGTAATTCTTATTTTCTAATGGGCAGGCGAAGAATATCTGGTGTGGGGAGACCATCTATTACTGCAGTTGCTCACGCGTGTGCAGACCTTGTGAGCTTTCATGTACAGTTTTGCTTCAGCAGTAGCATACTTGTTCTTGCTCTCGCACTCTCTCCCTTTCTTACATTTTATGAAAACATGTATCTTATTATAAAGGTAGTATATGATAGTGGATGTCACTGGCTCTCTACTCAAGTCCCTTTTGGACCTCTTTTTAGCATTTCTATGCCCCCTTTTGGATTTTTATTTTACCACTAGGTGCCTGCGACTTTCCTTCAGAGGATGTCCTCAGGTGTTGGATGCACCTCACCAGAAAGCACTTGGAGCCAGTCTGCTGCTTCCTTCCCTCCAGCGTGGCTCCTGACAAATGCTGATGGGGGCCAGGATGAGAGAAGTCCTGCTCCTTCACTCCCAGATGGAACGAATGCTCTGAGTGTCCCCGTGGGAGGAGGCTGACACTGGCATCCTCACATAGTACCAGGGCCTCCTTCCATTCTGTGCCTTACTGCCCCACCCTGTAGCAGACTTCTCTGGAGCAGTTCATTATAAATCATTTGAACTCAACACCAGTCCGGGCTTCTGGCGAACCCAAACAAAGATTTTTGTCTATTTTTTTAGCTATTCAGAAATGTTTATAATAGCCATTTTCACCCCTGCCTGATCACAGCAAGAGGTATTTACTGTTAATAGTTTAATCATGTGTATCCTTCCAGAAATTATGGCCATGTATGCTTTTATCACCATTCTTATATCAGCACAACATAATGTTCTATAACATAATTTAATGTAATGATATATTGTGGCCACTTTAATACAATGTAGAATAATTTATATTTTTGAGAAGCCTTAGTATTTCATAGCATTGATGAGCCATAATCATTTAATCAGTCCCTTATTAATTCTTTAATTGTGTTGAAGTATTTAAAAATTTTTTAATCTATAAAATGACTTCATAGAATTGAAAATACTGATTCAGTGCTGGGAATATAAAATATTAATTCAGATAAATATAAATTTTCCCATAAGTGACTACTGAAATGCAGTATCTCTTACAGCGTATATCCATGCCTATATCTTTATCCAGTTAGTGTATTTTAAAGATTTTGCCAATCCGTTAGAGGAAAACACCTCATTATTTTAAAAATTCCTATAAAGCCCAGCCCAAGTGGCTCCATTGGTTGAGCGTAGTCCTGTGCGCTGAAAGGGTGCGTGCTTGATCCCCCGACAGGGAGCATACGGAAGGCTACTGATGTATGTTGCTCTCTCACATCGATGTTATTTTTCTCTCCCTCTTCCTCTCCCTTTTCTAATTCCTTTCCGTCTCTTCCCCCCTCCTTTCTTTGGGTGAGGTTTTAAAGAAGAAACGTATTATATATAACTTATAAGAAGGTGAAGTGTGTTTTTATAATTAATAACAATTTGTCTTTCTTATTTTATGATTTTTTTAATAATTCCCCATCTTTCAATTCATTTTTTCCACAGTCTTTAAACTTCTAATTACATTTTATATTATTCTTGCACAAGTGTTTATTTAATTATTCCTGAATACTTTATGTATTATGCAATTGTTGTGGATACCATTTCTATGTCTGACATTTAAAAATTATTTTTATGCTGGAATATGAGGAAAACTATTTATTTTAATACATTTGTTTGTATCAGTTCTATTTCTGAACTGGATTATTAGTTTTAATTAGTTTTAATTGGATTCTTCTGGGTTTATATATAGAAAATCATATTATCTATAAGTAATTTTGTATTTGTTCTTTGTATTGAACTTTTATGACTCTTAAATTCAAATTCTGCTCATGTACTGGGTAGAACCTTCAAAATATTATTGTCTAACACTATGAAAGTGGATATATTGTTTTTATAATTCCAACTTTAAACTTTACTAAATATGATATTTGCTTTTCATTTCTAATAAATAATCTATCAAGCTAAGAATGTACTTTTTCCATATTAGAATAAATAGAATAAATCTATGTTGATCATAGAAGTTGATTTCAGATACATTATCATTCCTCAAAATGATGCTATGTTTTTAAAATGTTAACCTGCTTATGTTTATTTGTAATAGGTTTCCTAAAATTAAGCTGCTTAAAACAAAGTTAAACTATCTATGTTTTAATACATTGGTAAATGTGATTTTATGTTTAGTGTTTTATTTAGGAAAACTGATTCTATATTCATAAGTAAAATATAGCAAAGTGAAACAGCAGGTTTTGCCTTGAGATCATTCTAGGATCACAATTAGAAAAAACTATCTGTTTTTTCCCCCTCAATTATGGGAGAAGTTAAAATAATTAAGAATTGTTTTTCCCTTGGAAGTTTCTTGGGAGTCATTTTAATTCATTTGAGTCCTTTTCTTTTAGGCAAGGAGATCTTTCATAAACATTTCATTTCCTTTATGGTTACTTATCCATCCAGACATTTTTCTTCAACCTTTATGGAATTCCTTTTATTAATTTTAAAAGAAAATTATGCATTACTTGTGTATCTTCAAATTTATTTAGCATACATTGGTATATACTATTACCTTAATTTAAAAAATTTTACTCCATTCCTGTGAATTAAATTCTCCATATTTTCTCCCTAGGTTTGTATTAATTGTTTTGGGACAATAGTAGCTGAGGGACTGCCTTTATTCTCTCTACAGGTCTAGCAGTGTAAATAGAATCTTTCAGTGGCAGGTTCCATAGTTAATTCCAATGTGAATGAAGCCTCAGCCCTCTTTCTACTCAATGGCAGACCTTGCAACATCCTGGTAGCTGCCCTAGTTAGTGCCTGTGGGCAAGGAACTTCCAGCTCCTCTCGTGCCAAGCTTGAGGGTGGGAAGAGGGTACTTGGTGGGGTAAACCCTGGCTTACTGTGCTTACGTGCTTTTGGTTACAGACTGCTCAGCACACTTGGTTTTTCCATCATCTGATTCACTCTTCTTTATATCTTCTAGAGAATCTCAAATTGTGTTGATTCTTGGCATTCATTCTGGTTTTCACATTCCTAGTTCATTTCCTTGGAAATTTGAGAAGGAGGCAAGGTAAATATATTCACTCAGCTTTCTGTATTACAACTGGAAATCTTTTAGTCATTTCTACTCATCTTTCTTTATCCTCTACAATATCCATTCAGTCACAAAATCCTATGAAAATTTTCTTCCAAATCCTTCTGTAAACTGTCTCTTCCCTCCAGCTGTTGCCATTTTATCACTACAGAGCCTCCTCACTGGTCTACTTTATTCCCACATGAACCTTCTAAATTTATTTCACACGTCACAGAATCGTCTTCTCTAAATTCTCTTTTTTATGCCACTCTACTATTAAGAATTGGATTGCGATTTCTTTTTTCTTAACACATTGAGTCTAAATTTCTCTTTCTGGTTTTTCAGCTTTGAGTCTCTCATCCACTATTCATCACATACTCTTAACTGCAGTCAAGTCTTTATTCTTAATACTCCATACATACTTCAGAGGACAGGGAAAGCATAGGTCTTGATGTCAGACTGACTTGGTGCTTTTATCTCGAGCATCTTGATGAACCCAATAAATCTCAATTTCAGTTTCTTTCTTCAGAAAATAATGGTGATGGTAGCTATCTCTTATGATGTCTATATGTAAAAATGTAAAACGCCTAGTAGCCAGCATTAGCTAATAAAGGTCAGTTTTATTTTCACCTGCAACAGCTTAAGTCCTTTGTGTGCAAGCAACAGAAACTGACTCTGGGGAACTTAAGAAATTTATGAAAACAGGGCAGCTTACAGAAAAGGTTGAAGAACCAGGCATTTCTAGAGCAGAATGAAGAGTCTAGGTGTCAGGAAAATAACAATTAGCCATGATGATGAAAATGATGAATAAATACCAAAATCTTTGGTTTGTTGCTGTTTTTTAAACTTAGGCCTTGTTTCACTTCATTTAAGATGTCATGTTCTGGTTGAGAGGGTCAGGTTGGCTTGGGTCATCTATCATTTTTTTTTTTTTTACTATTACCAAAAGCCTGGAATGATAGATCCTTCCTTCTCCCAACTGGTGGGTGGAGTATGATGTAACCTTCAGCCTGGAAATACCTGAGTGCCTAACCATGTACCTTACATGGACTGTACATTGAACCACCGATCAGCACCTGCCAAATACCCTAAGCCCTTGTTGCTAAATACCTGAGTGCCTAACTATGTACCTTATATGGACCATACATTAAGCCACCAATCAGCGTGTGCCTAGTACCCTAAGCCCCATTCCTTCCTATTCTCCCCCTCAAAAGGAGTTCTCACCTCTGCACAGGTTGCTGCTCTTCTTTCGTGAGACAGTCTGGCAGGTCTTTCTCCTAATAAAGCCTGTAATTCCTGGTTTTCGGCTCCCGACTGGTCTTCCACACATATCTTGAGAAATCAACTGTATGTTCCAATTATGGCATTTTTATCAAAGCTCTCACTAAAGGAAGACTTCTGTATAAGCCAGTCAATGAAAGAAAAATACCGCATGTCCTCACTCATCTATGGATAATAATAACCATTATAAACTGGTGAACAAAAATAGATACAGAGGCAGAGCAGCATCAGACTGTCAAATTACAGCAACAAGGACAGGGAGGATTGGGGCGGGGGGTGGGTAACAGGTCAACCAAAGGACTTTTATGCATGCATTTAAGCATAACCAATGGACACAAACACTGGGGGGTAGGGGAGGCTGGGAGAAGGACGGGAGGAAAAAGAGATATATGTACTGATCTTTGTAAAACTTTATGTAATAAAAAAAAAATGGGAGAAAAAATAAAGGAAGACCTCTGTTAGAAAAAGAGACACAAACACCTACAGAGAATACTAGTTCTAGGTCTTTATATTATCAATCAGCATGGCCTTTCACTCATAGACAACCCAAGATCATTAGACATTTAAGAGAACTCATCATCAAAAAAGATGGACAGAGAGTAACTAACAGAACCTGCCCTGGAGGGAATAATTAATTCAAGGGACATATTTCAATTTTAAAGATTCCTAATTAGTATTCTCAGAGACAGGAAGATATTGCACCCTGAAAAGATGAGCAGGCTACATACATCCTTAAGAAAGAGCAACAGGGTGACGAGAAAGAATTCTTAGAAATGAAATATATGACTGACAAAATTTAAAAGTCAGGGAGAAGAGGGAAAAGGATAGGGCTAAAACCCTTGCTGATGAACTATAAGGTGAAGGCAGGACATAACAGAGCCAAAAGCCAAAATGGTAAATCTGAGAGAAGAGTGGAGAGACACAAAGGATTAGTCTAGAAAATCCAGTGACACAGAAACCCCAGAAAAAGATGACAGGCTATGAGAGGATGGAACATAATCAAAGAAACAAAGTTGAATAGGCTGATCAACAAACAAAATTCTGGTGAAATTTCTGAACGCAAAAGAGAAACATAGAAAGCACTAAGAGCTTTCAGAAAACAAAATAGATTACTGACAAAACAAACACACATTTCATTCTCCACACTGGATATTAGAAGCAATGGAGTGATGTCTTCAAGGTTCTGAGGGGAAAGGGATATTGAACTGACAGACAAATTATCAATCAAGTATGAAGGAGGAAGGAAGAGGAAGAAGAGGAAGAGAAAAATCAGAAAATTGAAAATGGCATTTGGTGCATGTGAGGATCTCAGGGGAGTTACCACTCACTCCATACGGAAAAACCAGGGGTGGGTGGGAAGAGATCAGTCAAAAAACCTGAACCCAGTGGACACTGACAATAGAGTGGTGAAGACCTGGGGTGGGAGTCTGGGGGGATGATGGCTAAAAGGGGTCAGTGGGTGGAGGAAGGGGGACAGGATACGTAAAGTTTTCAACAATAAAGATTTTTTAAAAATCCACAGGGAAGTATTTCCACAAAGCAAGAAAGAATAGGGGACCAGGGGCTGATGTGGGGTATAGTGGTATTTTAGTATGACTCAGAAGAAGTGAAGGAAACTAGAGAAGGATCTCTTAGCCTCTGACCCTGGGTAGGTGTGGGATTTGATTCCTTTTCTGCGGTGCAATCGTATTGTGGCTCTAGTGGGAATTCCATTTAAATCATTTCAGTTTTATAAATGCTGTTTATTAGTTTGCTGTGTTTTAAATGCATTTCTATACCAAGCATAAATGATTTACATATAGTTTAAGAATGGACTGTAACTATAAAAAATATTAATGACCTAAAATAAAATAAAACTTTGGAGATAAAGGGAATACAAAAGGTAAAGATAGTCAAGCATGATAATTTTCTTATCTTTCATAGTAAGAAGCTAAAAAGCTGTCTGATGTTAATAAATTAAGAAATAGACTTAAAGGTTTAAAAGCTACCAAAGAATAGAATAATTAAAAATAATATAACAATAAAAATTTAGTACATGAATTTAATTATTTACCATGTTCTTTTATTTCTTCTATTTAAATAGACTAGAGGCCCGATGCATGAAATTCATGCACAGAGTGGGGGTGGGAGTTGGTGGTTGGTGGTGGTGTCCCTCAACCCAACCTGGTGGGTAGAGGCCAACACTTTCCATTCTGGGACCCCTTGAGGGGTGTCCGACTGCCCATTTAGGCCTGATCACACTGGTGGGATGGGCCCTAAATGGGCAGTCAAACATTCCTTTGACAATCCAGGACTGCTGGCTCCTGACCTCTTGCCTACCAATTGCCCCTAACCACTACCCTGCCAGCCTGATCAACACCTAACTGCTCCTGTGCTGGCCTGATTGCCCCTAACTGCCCTCCACCCAAACTGTCCTCCCCTGCAGGCCTGGGTCCCCCTCCCCTCGCAGCTGCCCTCCCCTGCAGGCCTGGTTCCCTCCCAACTGCCCTCCCCTGCAGGCCTGGTTCCCCCCAACTGCCCTCCCCTGCAGGCCTGGGTCCGTCCCAACTGCCCTCCCCTGCAGGCCTGGGTCCTTCCCAACTTCCTTCCTTTGCTGGCCATCTTGTGGTGGCCATCTTTGACCACATGGAGTCAGCCATCTTGTGATGGTCAATTTGCATATTACTCTTTTATTAGATAGGATTAGAAA